>CAHIKZ030000302.1:2047500-2075000 GCA_903632075.3 Acanthosepion pharaonis
GAAACAGTTAAATGTAGCCGTTTCTTCTACTCCAATAGCTACTTATCTTGTTTTTTCTCGGCAGTGGAACTCCTTTCCACTTGCTTGCTTACCTAATAACTATAATCTTCAGATATTCAAATGCAATGTCATTTGACATCTTCTGATGCTTTGATCATATCACCTGGCCTTCTCTTTTTCCTGTCCCCAAACACCCCTTTTACCCTTGCTCACACTCTCTGTAACCCCTTACGTGCTAATGACACTCCCCGACTTGTTTGGGGTGATATGCTTTAATATATATATATATATATATATATATATATATATATATATATATATATGGCGACTCTGTGTCATCAATGTTTGTCAGGCTCATTACAATCTTTAACAAAATATACTATTAGTATACCTTAAATGCTAAAATTATTCCTTTGCTCTAACATAAATATATAATTTTAGAAATCTTTGTGCATGAAATTCAAAAAAAAATATTTTGGTATCTTAATATTAATTGTAATAATTCTATATAAATGAACATTTATTTTGAAAATATTCCAGACATGTAAGAAAAAAGTAAGGCTAAAGTCAGAGATTTTTGTTTTTTAAATAACGTGTCTATCTATCTGGAGTGTATATTTCTATATATGTCTACGCGTTAGTGTGTTTACGTATCTCTCTGTCTGTGAATTTGATTGCATATGACTAATATCATATTTCCTCAACACTACCCCTATCACTCTCCTCACCCTTAACCCCCCAGTCGACAATGTAAGGCTGCCACTTTATTTGATTTTAACCAAATTTAAGGTCAGATTAAATTTAATTTGCCCTTTCTCAAAAGATACATTCCGCTAAAACCCTTATACCGTACGGAATAAAATATTTAAAATGGTCAATTGAAATAAATAAGCTAAAATAAAAATGTGTTATTTGAAAAAGAGGCCACACAAGTGATTAATGGTTTTTAAAAGATTATTTATAAAATTAAATCAAGAAATACATATTAAGTATGTCTCCAGCGTTCATCAGGCTTAGACCTACTCAGCCCGATTAGTGATATTTATTTTATTCCATTCTTTTTTTGCCTATTTTCTTTCTTTGTTTTTCTTTCTTTCTTTTTATTATGAACACTATCAATGAAATGTATTTCGGTCAATATTTTGAGCCACGGAGTTAAAACAATTAATTCTGGATACATCTAAAGTCAAGAATGAAAACGACGCACTACGAAAAACTTCTGTTGCTTTGAAATAGATATACTTGACTGTTGACTTATTCGGGCTAAGCTCGATATCCGGAGTTGCTACTGATTATATATATATATATATATATATATATATATATATGTGTGTGTGTGTGTGTGTGTGTGTGTGTGTGTGTGTGTGTGTGTGTGTGTGTGTGTGTGTGAAAAGTGTATATAAATATAAATAAATATATATGTATAATTATTTATATATTATATGCGCGGTACTTATTACAAAGCGCTCAATATCAGAGATAGAGCTAACATATTTGGCTGGATAGATGTGAGTTTGTGACCCTGGGTTTCACGCTTTAGCGATCGTCAGACAAACTGATTAATGTTTTAAAAAATTTGGGTTTATGTAGATTGCGTGTATTGGTGTTATTGTGGAAGTGGTGAAGGAAAATTTCGTCGTTTTGTCATTCATCGTACTAACGCAAACATCGATATATGCAGACACATATACATACTTGGTCGTCCGTCGGGACTCATACATATATAAACATATGTGGGCAGTTTCGGCTATGACACATGTATGTATACGGGTGGTGTTATGTCTATACATACGCATTTGTATGTTGAAATGTTGAAATTTAAACATTGGAAGTGTGGCGGAAATGTCACGTTATGTGTGTGTGTGTGTGTGTGAGAGAGAGAGAGAGAGAGAAAGAAAGAGAGAGAGAGAGAACGGGAGACAGAGAGTATTTATGTATGTATATTTACCAGCATAGGTCATATATCACGTCCAACTTAACGAGCCTTGCTTCGTGGAGAAAAATTTGCATACTCCTTTTAAAATTTGTAAAAGTATTTTTTTTTTCAGTCCTGAGGGCAGAAGAAACAGGCTTTGATTCATTTTCTTCGTGATTCTTTCAGTGGGATTTCAGATAACTTGATGGCGATCATCTTCTCTCCAAACTCTTGAACACCAGCCGAAGACCACAGAATATGGTGTGGGCCACCCTCGGCCTATACATTAGGCCTTCAGTTTTTTAATTCAGACTTGTCTTTTTCATCGACCGTTTGACACACAAAGCTATAGGGAACAGCCTATCCTGTTATTTAGCCATAGCTGTAGTGGGGATGGGGGGGGATTTTAGAGAAAAAGGGATTCATTCCTTTCCCAAAGGTATTTACATGTAAGTGAAGGTAATGAATTCGAGTGGATTTCGAGCTCGGTTTTGTCTTATTTTTTTCTGTTCAGTTCCGATTATATATATATATATAGTTAAATTCCCAGATGAATTATATATATATATATATATATATATATATATATATAAGTTAAATTTTAAATTCATTTTTCGTTTCACCTTTTGAAAGTGAAGTCTGAAGATCAAGAGAAAAATAAAATTCTCTGGTGAAATAAATTATTACAAATGGAGCCTTAAAGTGATCTGTTTTTTTTAAATTGAAATAATATATATATATATATATATATATATATATATATATATATATATATATATATATACACGAAGGTCCACCTTTTACAAGCCTTGGGGACCACTCTCAGTAGAGGGTTACGTTTATACGAATAGAAGTGGAAGAAAACGTTTAACCCTAGATTTTAACAGGTTAAGATTGTAGTGATCAGGGAAACATCCTCTTGTGGGTCGGTTCCACAGAGTCGCGGGAATTTGTTCGAGTCGAGCTTACTTCTCACTGATAGAATATGGAGAGAATGCGGTTGGTTTGCTACAATTTAAGTGGCATAGTGAGTCCCAGCCTTGAAGGTTAGAACTGGTGGAACCAAGGAACGTAGTTCCTCCCTGCACTTTCCATGGAACCAGGGATAGAGCAGCGAGAGATTTGCCACAGAGAAGTTGGAGGGTGGAAAATGATTCGTTACCCAAAAGGACTCAGAGAAGCTTTTGAACTCTATCAAGACTGGAAAGTAAGGACTGGGCATCTCCCGCCCAAATATGACAACAGTCCGCCATTTTAGACCTGATCTGGCTCTTCTAAAGGTAGAGGAAATAATGAGCAGTCAGTTACTTATTAGAGCGTTATAGAGAACCGGCCATTTTACCTGCATCCTTAGCGTCGGATCGTATGTACGAATTCCACTCAAGTTCAGGTGTGGGATTAAGGCCTAAAAGGCGCTTAAGAAACGGTGCCTCCAAGAGGGGACATTCGTTCATCGTGACTGGCGGTAGTTCGGGGTCCGATCGGCGATGATGGACTAAAACTAATTATTATTATTATTATTATTATTATTATTATTATTGTATCAAAAAACAGCGAACTCATAAAGAATATATCAAAGGTTTAAAGCTATATAATCTAGTGCGGTATAAATCTGCTAGTGAAGATCAGAAGTGAAGAATCAGAATTTCTCTCTCTCTTTCTCTCTCTCTCTCTCTCTCTTTCACTCACCCACTTCAAATAATTGGTTGTATCTTTCACTGTGCAACCCGAGGAAAACTGCTATTGCACTGAAATTATGCTATGATACATTTCATTCCGGATGACAGCAAATATATCTAAATATTCTATATATTAGGTTGGTGCAAAAATAATGACGTAATAATGTCGTTTTTGACGTATTTTTTAACGTCAAAAACGACATTATTACGTCATTACTTTTGCACCAACCTAATATATATATATATATATATATATATATAAATATCGGGTATTTATTGCGTCGGTCCGGATATCCAGGCATACATACATAAAGCACACATACCCACAGATACATGCATAAACGCAAAACAATTTCGTAAAATACGACTGGTTGATCGCTTCCACGTATGACTGTCTGCTACGGTGGCAAGCTAATCTCTAAGTCAAAAAAGCCTGCTTGGGCACATTTGACCAAACTATAGCGTATATTCAAACTATGTAGCGCGACCTTACTTACGGTTTGAGAGGTAGAGAGAGAGAGTTTGGTTCGGTTTATTTTGGTTTACGGTATATCAACCTCAATGGGTTAATTAATGCCGACAAAATTTTTTATTGCTGGTAATATTTTGTTTTGTCAAAAATCTGTTTCTGGTAATATTTTTTCCTTCAAAATTGTATTGCTGGTCATAATTTTTTTTCAAAAAATTATTGCTGGTAATAATTAACTATTTTCCGATAGCTGGGACCCTAACAGGTGCTACGACCCCGGGTCAGGGTGGACCTGGGAACGCCAGCAATTAAAAGGTGATTCCACGCTCCTCAAAACCTCCTGATCAGAGGCCTTGCCGCCGGACGTAGTTTATCGTTTTACCCAGGACGCGTATGTAGTTTAAATCTTACCCAGGACGGAAGAGTGTGTGTGTGTGTGTGTGAGAGAGAGAAAGAGAGAGAGATAGAGAGATTATAAACTAGTATGATCAACTGTTTGAACAACGCCAGGACCCTCAAACCTTCTGTCACGATGACTTGGGATTTCTTGCTAGCACTGCCAACGATGGCTTACAGAAAAAAAGGGAAGGAAATACAGATAGAAATCAAAATAAGAAGGCGGGAAAATGAAAAAAAAGAAAGATGAAAATAAGAATACAAAAAGAAAGATGAAATAGAAGAATAGGAAAAAGAAAAAGGAAAGAAACAAAAGAGAGAAAAAAAGAAACAAAGAAAGTTAATTACAGAAAATGAAAGATGAGAAATAATAGAAAATAGAAGAATAAAAAAGGAAAGAATAGACGAAGGACAGAAAGATTGAAAAAGAAAACAATAAAGAAAGATGATAAGGAAGAAAAAAGAAAACAATTGCAAAAGAATGAAAAAGAAAGAAAGAAGAAATGGAAGAATGAAAAAGAATAAAAACGAAAGAAAAAAAGAAAGAAGGAAGAACAGAGTAAAGCAGAAAGGAAAAGAAAGAAAAGAATGAAAAAAAAATTACATATCATAAGTACAGAAAACCAAGAAAATATAAATAAGTTATTTAACAAAAAGAAAACTAAAATAAATAAATAAAAGGAAGAAAAGAAAGAAAGAGAGAAAAAAGAAAAAAGGAATGTCAAAATCCAGACCAGAAGTCCAAGTTCCGTACAAACCACTTAAGATTTCTATAGTTTTAAGAAGAAAAAAAAAATGGTCATTTTCTCATGGACAACACCTCAGGTTCTTGCGTATATTTTAATTGGCCTCCCAGTGTCCTGTCTGCGACGGACTTTGAGAGACACAACAGACAATGTCATGCCAACCACAAAAGTCCCCCTCCAACTCTTTCTATCACTCTCACCCTCATCGCTACAAGGTTATTCTTCTGCCTCTTTCCTCCATTCGAGTCTCTTATAAACTCCATACGGATCGATTAATATTTACTAAGTTCATACATGTCTGGCTAATGATAAAATAAACGTGAAGGTGAATAAATACGTTTCACCTGTATGACTAGAAAATCAGCGTTTAAAACACTGGTTTTACTTGGTTTGGTTTAGTTTATTTTGTTTTACGGCATATGAACCTCAATGAGTTATTTAATACACACAACATTTTTAGGATAAATTCGTATGAATAGAATATGTATTCTTTGGCTTAGATTGGTTTGGTTTATTTCGTTTTATGGCATATTAACCTCAATGGGTTATTTAATGCCGGCAATATTTTAGGATAGATTCATATGAATAAAATATGTATTCTTTGATTTAGATTGGTTTGGTTTATTTTGTTTTACGGCATATCAATCTCAATGGATTATTTTATGCCGATAACATTTTTATGAATAGAATATGTATTCTTTGGTTTAGATTGGTTTAGATTGGTTTGGTTTATTTTGTTTTAAGGCATATTAACCTCAATGGGTTATTTAATGCCGACAAAATTTTTATTGCTGGTAATATTTTTTTATTTGTCAAAAATTTGTTTCTGGTAATATTTGTCCTTCAAATTTGTATTGCTGGTAATATTTTTTCCAAAAAAATATTGCTGGTAATAGTTAACTATTTGCCCATAGCTGGAACCCTAACAGATGCTAAGACCCCGGGTTCGTGTGGACCTGGGAACACCAGCAATTAAGAGGTGATTCCACGCTCCTCACAACCTGCTGATCAGAGGCCTTGCTGCTGGACATAGTTTATCGTCTTACCTAGGACGTGGATGTAGTTTAATGTCTTATCTAGGACGAGGCTTTACTTGGATTTGAACACTAGCCTTAGAAACTGGTTAAAATTACGCCGTGGCAGAAGGGAAGTTTGGTTGGTGGATGCCGAACTTCCTCGTTGCTTGGATATTCTGTTAACGTTATTCTCGGCATTGATCTGTAGCGGGCGGTCCAGTGGCCCCGTTTCACAGAGGGGTGAACGAGGTCAAGAGGCCCGCTGACATTTTTGAAGACGTTTAATCTGACGGTGAAACAATGTCAGCGGGCCTCTTGTGACCTCGTTCACTCCTTTTCTGTGAAACGGGGCCACTGGACCGCCCGCAACAAGTGGTGACCCCTGACGTGATATTCTGGACACAGGCAAACGGCTAGCAGAGAAGATGGCGGAACACACCGAAACAGAAATCAACACATCAGCCGGCCCGGGGGAGCAGGGAAGCCTCCCTGATTCGCGACTTTGACGCGCCCAGTCAAGTCGACCAAGCCCAGCAGCTGACGGGACCCAGCAGCAGTAGTTGTTCAAACAGTCCTTTTTTTTAGAGCTAACTTCCGAAAGTCATTCGATCACCACTCTTCAAGGCTCCACTCACTTCACTCTTCGCTACTGCCTTCCCTCTGTGACGTCAGCTCACTCCCGCAGCTTCCAGCACTCCTGCAGCCTTCAGCTCACTCCTGCAGCTTCCAGCACCCCTGCAGCATCCGGCTCACTCCTGCAGCATCCAGCTCACTCCTGCAGCATCCGGCTCACTCCTGCAGCTTCCAGCACCTCCACCGTTTCCGACCATCTTCATTTCCTTTTCCTTTTAGAATAAACCTCTATATATCATATATCCTCGTTCTGTCGTCCATATTGTTTCACCGTCAGATTAAACGTCTTCAAAAATGTCAGTGGGCCTCTTGTGACCTCGTTCACTCCCTTTCTGTGAAACGGAGCCACTGGACCGCCCGCTACAGATCTGTAGAATTGCATCCTGGCTTATTATCTATCCCAGAAATCTCAGTTATATTTTTCTGGTGGTTGCCATCAAAAGAAACAGTCCAGCATGCAAAATTTCAAACTGCAGAAAACAAAATCAAACAAGTACAGCAATTTAAATATCTGGGAAGCGTGTTAACAGAGGACGGAAAGTGTGACATTTGAACACCGAAAGATGCCTTCCAAATCTAAGCAAAGTATTAAGAAACATGTCGTTAGAAACAAAGAAAAGAGTACTTGAACTATTGAGTAATATCAGTCTTCCTATATGACAATGAATGTTGGGCAGTCTACTTTCAGATGAAGAAGACTTAAAGTTCTACAGAAGGATGATGAGAATACAATAGGCCAAGCAAGTGAACAAAGACGGTCTAGGGAAAATGGAAACAAAAAGGAAACTCATACTATTCTCTACTTTTACAAGAGCGAGATCAAGCCGAAAATAAAGGGCTGTTATCCTTTTTTTTCTTTTGGCGGGAGCTGCCCATTCCTCACTTTCACTTCTATTATGATTTGAAACTATATAAATTTAACGGTCTATTTTTTTTAAATTTTCTCTTTCATGGACGCCATGGTTTTTGGAGGCTTGTTTAGAGACAAAGTTAATGGCCTTTTAAGATTCCTTCACATGAATTGCAGTAAAATTTTGAATATGTAAGAATTTAATATTACAGAGGTGCACCAGAAGTTTAGAAATACCAGATCAAGACATGACACAAAATTGGTTGAGAACCACTGCCTTAGAGGAAACCGTTAACCCAATACTAAGTAAGAGACTAGGGATAAAACCCCGACTCCTTTCCAAAAGACTGGAAAATGGAAACAAAAAAGGTAACTCATGGTATCCCCTGCATTTACAAGAGCGAGACCAGACCGAAAATAACGGACTGTTGTCATATTTGGGCAGGAGCTGCCCAGTCCTCACTTTTCTGTCTCGATAAAGTTAAAAAGCGTCTCCGAGTCCTTGTGGGCGATTAATTATTTCCCACCCTCCAACATCTCTTACACGGGTGGGACGTGGCCCTATCGCTTCTAGTGCAAGAACAAACTACATTCCTTGGTTCCGCCAGGTCTTATCTTCGCGGCTAGGACCCGCTGTGACGCTTAAATCGTAGCAAACCATCTACATTCCTTTTGTATTCCATCAGTGAGAAATAAGTTCCACTCGAACAGCTTCTTACCGCGAACCACTGCTAGATGGATGTTTCCTGGATCACTACAATCTTTACCTGTTCAAGACTAGAGTTAACCGTTATCTTCCCCTCCTATCCATATAAACAGTCCCTTAACGTAACCTTTTACATCGAGTGGCCTCCGGGCTTTGTACAGGGTGAACCTTCTGTAAAAAAAATATAAATTCCGAGACAGTTAAATTCATGTACTTAATTTTGACGTCTCCAATTCTTATTTCATATCTAAGTATAGACTGTCTTCTTAAAATGGTGGTATTTTATTATTATTATTTTTTTTTTTTTGTACTAATGTTTATCCACTACAAGGCCAAAAAGTCACTCAAAGCAGAGCGTTACTGTGTGGACTTATATTAGCGTAAAAACAAGCGTTACATGTATAACACTGAAGCAAATATTAGAAGGACCCGTTCACCCAATTCTAAATAGGAAACTATGGATAAACCTCTACTCCTGTTCAAAAGACTCTTCCTGTTTTCTTTTACTAACTCTGTCTAGGATTTACTGCAGTTTTCTTTCAGTGTCGTCGGCTTAAATTATATTAAGACATTTTTATGTTTATACATTCTTTTTTATTCGTATGAGTTAGATACAAATATTTACCAGACTGAATGTTGTTAATACTGTTTATTATAAACAGAGCATTTACTTAAATATTTGTATCTACAAAAAAGAATGTATAAACATAAAAATGTCTTAAAATAATTGTCGGACGTTGTCCATTTCATAATGTGTGACGTCATTTGTTTACATTTGGATACGCCCTGAACAGATATGAATGTACGTGAGAGATTCATGGAAGATTAAAGTTTAAAGACAGTAAAATCGACCTTGCTAACTGAACGCTCCTCTGTGGCCGAAACGGTTAAGGCACGTCAGGCTATATGACGGTTCCGTATAGGGTACAGGTTCGATTCCGATTCGATTTTTCTATGAATATTTCTCGGACATTCAGGCCGGTAAATGTTATTTAATACTGTTTATTATAAACAGAGCATTTACTTAAATATTTGTATCTATAAAAAAGAATGTATAAACATAAGAATGTCTTTAAAATAATTGTCGGACTTTGTTCATTTCTTAATTTATATTGATAAGATTGCGTTCGACAGCAGGGAATCCTGATAAAGCTTCTACTCTTCGAATAATTTTGCTGAAAGATTAAATAAATTCAGTGAGAGCACGAATCCTTGTGTTTTGTCTCTTTCACAGCTTTCCGTACTTGCTTTGTGGCCTAATATTTTTAAAAAAATCATTACGAGTTAACAGGATTTAATTTGCAGACAGTTTAAAAACAGATCCCTGGAAGTGTAAATAACGAACTTTCGGAATAATCTTTTCTCTAGAAGTGTCTGAGAAATGCGATCCTATTAATTTTGAGAGATTAAGGACATTTATCTGTGGAAGACCACGATCACTCACGAATAAACGAAAATAGTCAAACTTAATTTCAGGAATTAAATGAAGAATCTTAAATAATTTCCGTTTTTCTTTGTGTTGTGGAGTTATTTCGCAGTGGAGGCTTGTATTTGTGCTAAATCGACATTACGCAGAGAAATCTTGTTGTGGTCACTGACTACTTTCGTATTCGACTAACTGTCGACTACTGTCGTCCGACATCGACGCTATTTAGTAACTGCCCGACGCAGTCACATGTGGCACAAGGCCGAATTTAATGTGGGGTTCCCGAGCCCAAAGGGTCGGTCAAAAAATCCCCGTAGAACCCGCATAAACGGGATCGGGTCTGTCTACCTCACCGGACGAAACTCTGCCCTTCGGCATAGCCTCGTCCTGGTTCCCGAAGGCAGAGTGTTCGACTGTCGTCCGACATCGATTAGTATTTAGTCACCCCCCCCCCCGAGGGTATCATGTGGCACAAGGCTGGATTAACGTGGGATCTCCGAGCCCGTGGGCTCGGCCAAAAATATACCCATTGAACCCGTCTAAACATGTTCAGGGCCGGTTTACCTCCCCGAAAGAGACTCCGCCCTTCGGCGTAGCCTTGTTCGGGTTCCTCCCCACCCGAAGGGAGAGAGTTCAACCGTTCAGCCGGTCGTCCGACATCGACTAACCCTCGTTTCTCTTACTACTCCTATTTATATTAGGTGGGAGAGTCTATTAACTATAGAATAGGGGTGTTTCACCATAACAGTTTGTCACTGATCCGCCAGGCCACGTGGCCTCCAAACACTCTGCTTGCTGAACTTCCCTATCTATAATTAACGTCGGCATATCGTAGATTGGGATATGTTTAACATATTTGCTAATTCCTGAGTACTTTCCCGAGGATTGCTTTCATCTAATAGCTCCATAGCTTCATCATCAAAGTACGTTTGCCGCCCTTTTCTTGGGCACACCTTCCAACATTTTACCCAGAACGAAACTTTGCAAAACGATTTCTTACTTGCCGGTCAGTTAAGGTGATTTTCTAGGCGTAGCTTCGATGTGGCACAAGGCCGAATGTATGGGGCACTCACTGAGGATCGAACTCACTACTCAGTCGTAATTTTTGGGCATCGGCCCATGAACATGCGTTGTGAATGAAATTCTTCAGTCGTGTGAGTTGCGTATTCTTCCACAAGACAATGAAATCGTTTGTTTATTTTTCTTTGCGAGTCGAAAGATCTCTGCGGCGGCGGCTGCTACTGATGCTGCTGTCCTGCTGCTCTTGATAATGATGATAATTATTAATTAAAAACAATGCATCAGACAAGGAAGATACCGTGAGTTATAGCAGGGTTTCCCAACCTGGGCGATATCAGACACCGGTGGGCGATTTCAACTGTTGAGTGGGCTATGAGCGATTGCAAATTTTGGTGCGTGATATGGAATTCTGAGTATTAAAAGGGCATTTCAACATATGCTTCCCACCCAAAAAATATTCAAGGAACCTGTATAAAGGGAAAAAAACAGGAGGTTAAGTGGGAATAGTCACATTCCTTGATAAGATATAACTATCTCTACAAAGAAGGAATTTTTAAAAAAAATTCTATATAGTTTTCAATGATCAAGTTTGCTTTCTCTTGTTACTTAATACTGTTTTAGTAGCAGCCGCGGCGTAAATAAATATTATTTGTTACCTCCCTTTGGTATATTTTTACTCCATCATAATATCAGTCTCTGAACTAATAACAAACTTTTACCAAGCAATCTTTTTTGGTGGGAGGTGTAAGCATTTCAGCACAAGGAAGGCGGGTGTGCCACTAGCACGCAGGGGGTTACAGAGAGTAAAAGTCAGAGAAAAGACTATGTATAGGGGATGTTGAGAAAAAGATAAAAGATGAACGGGGATCAAAGCAACAAAAGATGGCGGTTGAAGTTGCATTTAATTTTTTTGGAAGATTGTAGTTGCCTGGGAAGCAAGTAAACGGAAGGGAGATCCACTGTCGCGAAGCGCGGGAAAAGAAACTGCTGGAGTAGAAGTGGTGATTACATTTAACTAAATCAACAGCAAAATAGTGGGACCTAGATGCCAATCTAGCAGCACGTTTAAATTCATGTAGTCGGGGCATCAGGGAAGATAGCTCGTCAGAACAGTTGCCATGAAAATATTTATAGAAAAGACCAAGGGAAGACACATGACGTCTATGAGAAAGTGACTGAGGTCGAGATGTCGAGTCAGGACCGATTATACTTTGGATTTTGTTGAGAAACTCGAGATGAACAGCAAGGGCACCAATCTAGGTATGGCAATAATATTTTTTGCTTTTGGATATTTGGGCCGTGGAAAATATTTCCGTTTAAAAGTGAGCGATGACGCAAAAATGGTTGTGAACTCCTGCTCTATAGTAATGATATGAGTCACAGTCATACTGCGTGCATAAGGCAAAAAAATCTACTCCAATACGAATTTGGATTTCAATATCGCACTTTCCATCCTCTGTTAGAACGTTTATAGATATTTAAATTGTTGAACATCTGAACCAAATATATCTATTCTCTTAATTTTGAAGGAAATAACCTGTACACTATTTACATTGCTCGGACTATCATCCTCATCTTTGTTGCCATATTTATCACGTTTCGGTCGTTGTACGCTCCGGCCTTCTACAAGTGGTTGGAATGTCGAACTGAACCCTTTATTTCTCTCGCTGGGGTAGACTGTTCTAGTCCCACGTGTCATGTCTAATGGATGTCAGTTATCAATTATCTCCTGTTAATTCCTCTCTCCAAGTTCTCCACCGCCTTAACCAGGTATTGAACTCACAGTCTTAGGGTCTTGTCACTGGATCTAACTAACGACTTTATCGACTGTACCATTGAGGATATCTGTGTTAATTTCTAGGTGTTATAAACCTAATGTCTTCAGAAACCATTTTTTACCAGTGCTCATATTGCAATTTTTGCTGTTATCATTGTATTATTTTTACCAGAGCTCTTATTGCAATTTTTCGTTGTTGTTATTGCTTTTCTCTGGCACTTCTTATTACTGGTTCCCATATTGTATTCATTTCTATGCTTGATCGGCTCAGGAGATTTTTGTGGCCTAAGCGTTGTAATAAATATGGCAACAAAGATGAGGATGATAGTCCGAGCAATGTAAATAGTGTACATAATACCTCATCTCAGAAATATAGACAGAAATAACCTATAATTTGAACATCTGAACCAAATGTGTCCGTGTTTTTTTTTTTTGTTTGTTTTTTTTTTTTTAATTCAGAAGGAAATAACCAGTATTTTGATCATCTGAAGCAGTGGTTCCCTTTTTTTAAAATTCTAAATTCAATGATCTCCATTTTGAGCGTCTGAAGCAAATAATAACCGTAATGATAATATTAAACTTTTTTTTACTAAGAAATATTTAGAATTCATTGACCGAGCAGCCAGTACCATTTTCGGATGAAATTTATAAAATCTATCTCTTAAAACAATTTTTCAAGAAAAAACGTTTCACAATACTTTTATCGCCCTTCTTTTGTGTGCTGTGTCTCTTAAGGATGTAGGCGATCATGGCTCTCCAAAATGCTGTGTCATTTGTAGCTCTTAATGAACTTTGTCTTTTAGGTTTTTCTCCTGAACATTGTTCCGCCATCAATTTACTCAAGCTCACTAAATAAGTTATGGTTTGTTTTTCTCTGTCCCTCTTGCCTTCAATTTTCCCTGTGGGGATCACATTTTACAATCCCTCTTTCTTCATTATGTAGCCTAGAAATCTCTTCCTGATGTTAATTATAAGTTTTCTTTTTGTTTCTATTTTCTCTAAAACTTCGTTGTTGCTCACGTGTTCGGTCCATGGTTGCTCCTATAAAACCACAATTCTGATACCTCAAGTTTTCTGTTTATCTATGAGGAGATTTTCCAGCATTTACTGCTATGTAAGAAGACTGATATTACTTAACAGTTCAGTACTCTTTTCTGCAAACAATTTTTTATGTTTCTTAATGCTTTGCTTAGCTTTTGGAAGGCATCTTTGGTTATTCCGATAAGCCTTTGGATTTGTGTCGCAGTTTCCATCCTTTGTTAAAAACACTTCTTAGGTATTAAATTTTTGTACTTGTTCGACTTTTTTTTCCAATGTGTAATTTATATGTTGGTCTGTCCCTTTTGCTAACAACTATGAATTCTTTTTTTTTCTCGTTTACTTACTCGTTCATTATTTTGGACGGCAACTTTCATTATACGAATGCACCTTCGGATTACAGTTATTAAACTGAGTTCTTCCGATAATAACTACAACACCACCGATGTCTTTCGTGACACTGTGCTAAGTTTAGTTAATTGCTAAATAGAAATGAACTCTTAACGTAAACATCTAGCATTTATTAATAATAAAATTCGGCAATGCTTCCACCAAAAAAAAAAAAAAGAAAAAAGATAGCTGTAAACAGAAAGCTATTTAAGAGAAAATAGAAAAATGCAACTCCGATATCCGAACGCGTATTGGATTAGCGAAAGATGCCTTCAAAAAGCTAAGCAAGGTAATAAGAAACAGACGAAAATTCTCTAGAAACAAAGAAAAGAATGAGGAATTGATACACGATATCCATCCTCTTTTATAGTAGGGATTGCCGGACATTCTCCCCTCGGCTGAACAGATAACTGGACACAACAGAAAAATTGTTCTACAGAACAAGCTACCTATCCGAGGAGCTTAGGTGAGTGGATGGCGGAACGGATAGGCAGGAGTCTTTTGGAAAGGTGGAACATTAAAAAAAGGCACATAGGATAAGGAGTTATGGAGAGCCGTGTTTGTTCATCCCCTGAATGAGGCACGACACTTAGAAGTCGTCAAAATTAACGATAATGGTTTATTTTATGTGGTGTGATGTTTAACAAATTCGTCTATCAGACACACTTGTTGACGAAGCCCTGAAATGCTGTGAACTTGTGCCAGACAAAGCTAAATTCCTTTATTAGTTAAAAGCAGATGCACTGTGAACCAGACAAGGAAGGAGAAAGCGTGTTATTTAAAAAAAAAAGAAGGCAATTGATCAAAACAATACAGAAGACTTATTATTTAGAAAGCTGAACCAAATCTGACACATGTCTACGATAAATAGTAATCCCAGTTCCACCCATACTGATTACACAAGGCCAACAATACGGACCTATAAATCTGGATAGAACATCCTCCTCATATTCACTCACTGAAGTTACTCCTTGAGGAGTATAGGGTCACGAGTCTCAAGTCTCAGAGACTCCCTGAGGAGTATGGGACCCAAGCACTCCTGTAAATTCCCTGAGGAGTGTTCGTAAACAGTTCTCAAGTTCCGTAAACTCCTTGAAAAGTATGTGGCTACAGTTTGCAAGTCCCGTAGACTCACAAAGTAGTATGATATCACGGCCCTCAATAACCGTAGACTCCATGATGAGTATGAAGACACATCACTCAAGTCGTGTGGATGCCCTGAGTAGTATGGGACCGTAACTCTCAAGTCCCGTAGACTCCCGAAGTAGTATGATATCACGGCCCTCAATAACCGTAGACTCCCTGATCAGTATGAAGACACATCACTCAAGTCGTGTGGATTCCCTGAGCAGTATGTGACCGCAACTCTCAAGTCCCGTAGACTCGCTGAAGAGTATGCGTCCACAACATTCAAGTTCAATGGACTCCCTGAGGAAATACAACATTCAAACCCCATAGACTCCCTGAGTAGACCAGAGGTTTCAATTTCTGTAGACTCTCTAAGGAATATAGAAATACTGTTCTCAAGTACCATAGACATCGTGACGGGTATCGGGGTCTAGGCATTGTTTCTGCAGTTCTCATAGCAAGTTACTTTTTATCGGATGGAGTTACTCCCGTGCTCAAGGGGTTTGAAGTGAGATGTCTTTTTCCTAGACTGTGACCACCCAAAACTGACAAGCCCAATCTGCCCTATTATTTAACCGATAGCATTCCCAAGGGTAATTGCAGGAATTCGACTGGGATTCGGACTCGTCTCTCCAACGGTGGAGTAATGGATAACAGCACGGCGTGAGTAATCAGAGAGCCGGGTTCGAATTCCAGTTGAATCCATTGCATTCACTTACGTGCTAATACCCTTGGGAAAGGTATGAATCCTCTCCCTCTTTCATCTTCTTCTTCTACTGGTAAAATAGCAGGACAGAAAGGGTTCTATAGACTTGGGTGGCAACCGATCTAGGAGAAGGAGAACTCTGAATTCAAACCGGTCCGGAAAAGGTTGGGTTCCGTCAGGCTACCTGCCCAAGAACTTTGTATAAAGGGGCTTCCTTCTCGTTAGTTAATCTTCTTAGGGGGCACCCCTCCTCCTCATTTCCCATTCTGAGCTGCTATCAATTACACCAGCCGCCCATCCACCCTACAGTTAGTAGACTGAAACCCTCCAATATTGAGTACACATCACCGGGTCCCTGTGTAACGCTAAGCTAAGCTGAGTTAATTACTAAATACGGACGCACTCTGAACGCTTCAAGGAAGGAAAATCCCTCCCGCCAAAAGAAATGACGTATATAAGTTGGCAATAAAATGGACGCTAGTGTGAGCCAGTCCAAATCGCTTAAAACGATAGAAAGTGAGGTAATGGTTGGAGGTGAGTAACAAGAAGGGAGGTAAAAGAAAAGAAAAAAAGAATGAAGGGGAGAAATGGCCTGAAAACCTTTTTTTCTTCTTCTTTTACTCCCACTATTTCTTTTGTATTATGACGATTTGTATTCTTAATACCAACCATTGTGTAGCGAATTATAGACTTTTGGACGGTGCCTCAGCCAACAGGTGTCATTAGGGAAGTGCTAATAACACCAAAACACCAGGCTACGCAATTATCGACGTGTGTGTGCACGGTGATAAGCGTGGCTTTACAGCGATTTAAGTTTGTTTGTTTGCTTTTTTTTATTTCCTGTTAACTTCTGCGTTGTGAGTGTGCGACCACTGATAAGGTGACGAGTGTTAGATTTAAAAAACCTGTCTGTTCGAGTATTTGCATCAGATAAGGAAACGTTGCCTACACACTTGTCTAGCAAATAGAGATGTACTATTCAACAATCCCTCGTAACTTAGTCATATCACGTTGCCAACACCTGTTCTCGCTCAATTACCGAACCAAAGTTAAACAACGTCGGGCCTGGTCAGTATCTAGATGGGTGACCGCTAGGGAATGGCCAAGTGCTGTAATCTTGTATGTGCGGGTGGTGTAATGGATAGCAGTTCAGGATGGGAAATCGGAGAGCAAATTTCCAATTTCAGTCGTGTTCGTTATTTTCATTTAAGGGCAAAATATCCTTAGGAAAGATATGAATCCACCTCTTTTCCTCCCACCTACGGGTTAATAAGTAAGACGTGATTCAGTTAAATATTTCAATTCGTTCATGTCATCATTGGTTTGGTTTACAAGTTCGTGTTTAACATTTTACTGAATGTTTACAGCATTTAATATGAATAGAACTTCCGGGATAAACTTTAACTTTAAATCAGGTTAACTTTAAAATGTCTTTTTTAAAATATGCCAACAAATATTTTTTTAAATGTTTAAAATATTGTTTGTTTGAAGTAATCTGAAATATAAATAATTACTCTAAAAACAACTTGACGAAACAGCAAATCGGGATCTCTTTATGTCTGTCTTTAACTTAAAATTATTTTAATGAAAAAAATTATCTGTTCGAAGAAAGTTAAATAAAAATACTTACTATATAAACAACTCGTAAATCATTATGCGCTGGGTGGACACACAAGCACGCACGCAATCAAAGACTTTTAGTAATTTTCTAGATAGATAGATGTCATCGCGATTGCGGGAACTGGACTATTTTTATACCTGACACGGGTTTATGCGCTAGAGTTTATCACATTAAACTAACCTTGTATCGCATCTTTCCCGCGTCGGGCGGCAAGTAGATATCGAATATATGCGAGGGTTGTATTTTGGCCGGCGGAGGAACGAATTCATTTGCTAATACTATTAGCTCAGATCCTAGGGTGGGGACATCCTTCTAAGCAGTACTTCTCCTTCGAGAGTAAGCTGGGTTTTTTTAACCCTGCACCTGAGGTGTCTTTAAAATGAGGAAGTGCCGAGATGGCTTGGGCAATTTTTCCACGTTTATACCTGATCGACTGCGTTTCTTCTTTCAACTTTTCATTCTCAATGTGGCTGAAGTCATTAAGCAAAGTGTCATTTTAATAGATTTTCTCCCTTCATCTCTCTAGCGGCACTATTTGGAGAGATGTGTTTATTTTATTCATATATTATGTTAAGGGCACTAACAAGCAAAGTAATAGTTTAAACCACGAATCGGAAACCCCCGGCTCCCGGGCCACATCCCTTAATGTATTAGACGTTCCCCCAAATTTTGAAGGAAGAAATCCCAAAATAAATTTCAATGTATTTCATGGACCCACTATCCCCAATTTCACCCACTGAAAAGCATATTTCAGCATGAATACTTGACTTATTCCGACGAACTCATCACATCGAGAAGTACCTAATTTATGGCAAATATTTAGTATCCTAGTTCCTATTCCTATTCTGTCCAAAATTCTATTCCTATTCTGTCCTAGTTCCTATTCCTATTCTGTCCTAGTTCTTATTCTCATTCTATCCTAGTTCCTATTCCTATTGTCCTAGTTTCTATTCCTATTCTGTCCTAGTTTCTATTCTTATTCTATTCTATAATCTACAGCATTCCCTTTTTATAAGTGATTTTTGGTCTGGCAATTTTCAAAATATTTTTATTATTATTATTGTTATTCGATAATTTTATTCCTACACAGCATATATTTAGGACATCATTTCCAAGAACAGGCTCCATATTCTTTTTGATATTAATCGACTTAAGCTTATCAATATGGCGACCGACCTTCTTTTTATATTACCCGACTGTGGCGTTTGAACAAAGACCTTATCCCCACCACATGACAATGCAGCTGCGAGCGACTGCTTTACTCTTTACTCACAGTGGACGCTTACACCTGCTCTGTCATTTTTTCCACACTGAGACGTTTTCACGCTACATCTCTCTCTCTCTCTCTCTCTCTCTCCCTCTCTCTCTGCATTGTATTTTTTCAATTTGCTCTTGTCTGTGTTTGTAGGAGAGAGAATGAGGGTGTGTGTGAGAGAGAGAGAGAGAGAGTGAGAGGGACTAACAGACAGACAATGTATATATGCGCGCATGTTTTAAACTCTCTCTATAAAAGCAAGCAAACTGTTTATCTTTTCATTTTCAATCAACGTATAACTATTTAATAAGAGACTTGCCTTGCCGTGTTGCAACGCTTTACAATCTTACCTCAGATATCATCACCGTATATCAACCTTGTAAAAAAAAATAAACTTCATAAAGAGATATAACTTATGTATAATAACTAAATATAACAAACTTAATAAAGTGATATACAGAGTGAGGCAAAATATTGCAGCATAATTTATTAAAAGTAGAATTACACATGAAAATTTTATTTCGTACTTATTTAATTGTTATATGTACTGTTCAAAATGTCCTTCTTTGTCAAAAAAAAAAACCAAAACATTTCAATTCTCTGCCTGCACAGTTCATTAACACGTCGGAGAATTTCCTCTGTCATTCGACTTCACTCATATTCAGTTATTTCTTTAAGTTCCTAAATATTTCCTGGGAGCTTCTGTTAAGCAACTGATTTCAAATGGTCCACCAGAAAAAAAAATCTAAGGGTGTGAATTCTGGTGACCTCGGTGGCCACTCAATAGGATCGCTTCGATCCATCCATTAACCGCCTAAAGTGCATGACTTTTGCTTCACCCCTGTATATTACAGGTAGTAAACTAAACTAAATAAGGTATTTACCAGAAAGCTGAGCTCGCTATCAAATGTGACGCAAGGTTGAGGTTTAAAGGTTTGTTTAACGGCAATGCCATAGAAATATTTCCCAAGCCCGCTCGGCATTTCACCATTTGGGGACGCCTCAGTCGTTGAGCAATATACCCAGACCCTTCCAGAAGGAGAGGTTTATTTTTCAGCGCGCCCAAGTCGCTACCAAATGTGACACAAGATCGAGGTTTAAAGTGGATTTAACGGCAAAACTGTGAAAATATTTCCCAAGCTTTCTCGACATTTTACCTTTTGGGGACGCCTCAGTCGTTGGGCAATGAACCCAAACCCTTCCTGAAGGAGAGGTTTATTTTTCAAGCGCGCCCACGTCGCTACCAAATGTGACACAAGATCGAGATTTGAAGTGAGTTTAACGGCAGTACTGTGGAAATATCTCCCAAGCTTTCTCGACATTTTACCTTTTGGGGACGCCTCAGTCGTCGGACAATGAGCCCAACCCGCTCCTGACGGAAAGGTTTATTTTTCAGCGCGGTGGATGGTCCACTCAGTTAAACCAAAAACTCGAATTCTCATGGAAATAAATTCAAGTAGCAGGACACTGTTAATTAAACAGGCACTACTGAATATAAATGGCCCGCTCTTAAAAAATAGAGAAAACAATTTTTGAACTATTTTGGTAGATTAGCTTTCAGGAGACTTTTCTAAGCTTTGTCCGAATAGAAAAAAAGATATATTGATATTCTTTTATTATTATAGTAGATACGGAGAACTCTTTATAATATAAACTAGCAGCATGGCCCGGCGTTGCCCGTGCTTGATTCAAAAATCGTACGACTCATACAGCAATCGCTATCACTTGACTTAAAATATTTTTGCCCTTCCTTGCCTTTAAAGAACTAAAAAAAATGAACACAAAACGATCAGCTTTAAAAAAGGACTCGTAACTGGAAAAATCGAATGAAAAAAGAATGTTAACAACGAATACTTTTTCACACCCAACCCAGTTCTGCGGAATCAGAATCAACGTTGAGTTTGAGCAAGCGAATGAGCCAAGTAAAGTGCCATGCAGATTTAAATTTTTCCCACTTGTGACGAATGCAGCTATCGATTTTTTTTTGTATGCTAGTTAACATTCGTGTCAGTCAACTGTTGGCTCTCACGCTGGCCAATAGATTCTTCCTGCCTATTCGTGGCAGTCAGCTATAGGCTTTCACTCTGGCCAGTAGAAAATGGCCGCAAACTACATGAAAACTGCCGTAGAAACATGAAAAAATCGATTATCTCCACTATCGATGGGAGTTGAGAAATGCAAAGTCGGTCTTGGCCTTCCCGCTAACTTGGAGCATGTGCATGTATTTTTTGGTGCAAATCCGTCGAAAATTTCGGCGGTGCATTCGTTATACACACAATGGGCAACGCCGGGCCATACTGCTAGTATACCCATATATTTTTTAATAATTCCTTCTTTTATCATTGACTTACGTTCATATTCCGTTGCAACACCAATTCTCTTATGATCACCGACGTTACACAACGTCAACGCCAACGCCTGGTTAGAATAGACGAATGGCCGTTTGCGATCACCAGGTACTGATTCATTGATTGACATGATAGCTTTTTTTTTTTTTTTACAGTGTATCACCTCTTTGTGGAAGATTTAAAACCGAAACATATTTTAGATTGTAAGAAGTATTCGTTTCCAGGAAAAAAAAT
Organism: Acanthosepion pharaonis; assembly: GCA_903632075.3. Taxonomy (NCBI): domain Eukaryota; kingdom Metazoa; phylum Mollusca; class Cephalopoda; order Sepiida; family Sepiidae; genus Acanthosepion; species Acanthosepion pharaonis. Next base: position 2,068,854 of record CAHIKZ030000302.1, read on the forward strand.
ATTGCATTAACAATTTTCCGAGAATAGCAATGATTTTAAATGTTCTACAATTTAATCCATATCTTGGAGGAAGAGATGAATTCATACTTTTCTTAAGTTAATTTGCGCGTAAGACTGAAATCCAAACTCGGCACTTTGATTCATTACAAGCCGCTTGTTATTGCACCACTCCAGTGAAAAAAGGTGGATAGAAAATGGATGGAGCTCCCTAATATGGAATTTATGAAGGAGGTAGAGAGCGGTGGCTATAAATACCTGGCTGTTATACAGATGAACTAGAGTTCTCAATGACAGGATGGGATCACAGAAACGAGGGGAGGATGTTGGGCGTGTGAAAAAGCTTTGTAGAACGTTGAAGGGTGGAAATTTAGTTTCAGGTATCTTGTGAGATATTGTGCAGTGGTGGCTGAATGGACCAAAGGATACCTATTAACATTGATTGAAAGGCAAGGCAGGTAATGACCATTAACAGGAGCTTGGGAGTAATGTGGTTAGGCATTAACTGCTCCAAAAAGAGGGCAGGGGACGTTTGGTAAGTGTAAAAGAGTATGTAAAATCAGAAATGTAAGTACTTGTACGTGGAGCGTAAAATTTACGTTGAATGAAAGGGTCAATGTGGAGACAGAAATATCCTCTTCCCGAGATTATATGATGAGAGACTCGATGCTTGCAAGGAAATATCCTTGCATATGAAAGCCAAGATGCATAAGATTCGAAAGTCATGAAAGTGGCATAGGAATTAGTCCTTGAAAAACGAACCTGAAATGATGTCCCGTGCACAGCAAGATCAAGCTTTTAGTCTAAACATCTTATTTACACTCGTGCAGGGCGCATTTGGGAAGATATCGAGGATGTGCAACAAATTGTTTGTAGCTAATATTTAGCTACCCCCCCACGTGGGATCGAATGTGGCACAAGGCCGAGTTTAATGTGGGTCATCCGAGCCCGCAGGCCAGGCCAAAAATATAGCCTAGGCGGGTTCGAGAGCTGTCAACCTCCCCGAACGAAACCTTGCCCTTCGGCAAAGCTTCGTCCGGGTTCCTCTCTGCTAATCCAGAGAGTTAGACATACGGCGGTTGCTGTAACTTTGAAAGCAGAACAATGGAAAATACAGAGGTACAATGATGTCAGATGAATATACGAGTCTGCAGCTCAATTTTTCCTTTTCATGGTTAGCGCCCTTTTGCTTATTTCTAGAAATCCAACTGCTACCATGCAAGTTAACTTGGGGATTACCTGACAGGGTTGTGAGTGCGCATGTAGCAGTGCTACTTGGTACAGCGCAAAGTGCATAAAAAATGCTGTTACTAGCAGCAGCGAAATATATATATATATATATATATATATATATATATATATATATATATATATATATATATATATATATATATATATATATATATATATATATATATATATATATATATAAATGTAAAATATCAACAAGCGACAATTATTTTTAAGACATTTTTATGTTTATACGTTCTTTTTTATAGATACAAATATTTAAGTAAATACTCTGTTTATAATAAACACGACGTTTACCGACCTGAATGTCCGAGAAATTTTCATAGAAAATATGCGTCCTCCGACAGGAATCGATCCTGTATCCTACACAGAAAAATCATATAGCTTGACGTGCCTTACTGATTGAGCCACAGAGGAGCATTTTGATTAGCCAGGTCGATTTTACTGTTATTAAACTACTATTCTCCATGATTTTCTCTCGTACATTCATATCTGCTCGATGCGTATCCAGATACGCATAAAATGTCTTTATATATATATATATATATATATATATATATATATATATATATATATATATATATATATATATATATATATAATTTATTGGAAAATTATAACATAAATATGTTATAAAATCACTACAAAAATAGTCATTCTGATGTCTTATCAAGTGATTTTATAACATATTTGGTCGGATGTGACACTTTACAAGAGTCAGATCCGACCAAAGAAGGGTATGGCCACATCACGTTGAAACACCTGTTCTTGTACGATCACCAAAGTTAAGCACTTTGAACCTAGTTGGGTCACCTCTTGGGAATACCAGGTGCTTTAAGTTTGGATATACGGGTGGTGTAATGGCTAATGGTTTGGAATTATTAATAAGAGAGCCGATTTCCAGTTACATTGGGTTCGTTATATTCACTTACTTTCTCCTCCAGATATGGGTTAATTATTAAGACTTGTATCACGAAACCATTATTATCTCCAACGAAATAAATTCTTCCAGAATAGTCTATCCTGATTCTAAATTTTTCCACCTTCCAGCTTTCCCAGTCGTGAAATAGGCGGCAGCAAAAAGCAAATAATTTATTTCTGAGAGATTCCTGGCTGGTATCAATTAAACTGCTTCATTTATCGGTATATGAGATAAACGTCTACCGCTGCTCTAATAAAATACGTTAGTTCGATCCAGTGACAGGATCCAAAGAGTGTGAGTTCAATACTCGGTTAAGGCAGTGGAGAACTTTCAGCGGGAAATTAACAGGAGATAACTGATAACTGACATCCATTAAACATGGCACGTGGAACTAGAACGTTCTCAGATTTTACCCAACTCTTTTTCACCAGTTTTATATGCGACGCCTTATTTTCTTCTTCCAGAATGGTCTATCCTGATTCTAAATTTTACCACCCTTCAACTTTCCCAGTCGTGAAATAACCGGCAGCAAAGGGCAAATAAATTATTTCTGAGAGATTCTTTGCTGGTATCAATTAAACTGCTTTATTTACTTTCGGAAAATCTGCTATTATTATTATTATTATTATTATTTTATTTCCTTTGATTTCTGGTGTGTACTCATTTCTTTTTGGGGTCCCGCCCGGAGACCTAAGGTTAGAAATGGCATCATGACATTTTCCACTGAGCAATTAAACACACACACACACACACACACACACACACACACATACATATTTTACATAGATAAAGCCTTTCGTAAGGTGTGGGCTGTACTTGTAAGAACATGGGCTTTCAGGAATCCCTTCAATTAGTCTACTGGATTTTTTTCCAACCAATCCGAAGGCTCCAATTACAAAAGTGACTGTTGATGTTTCGTATGTGCCACATTTTTGAGATTTCGATTTTATGGTCCTTGCATTTTGATAGCTTTTTGAAGATCTTCAAAGATACATTGCAGTCTGCAGGGACTGATATATCAATAAGGAGGCACATTTGTCGTCTCTAATAAAAATATCAGGACGATTAGCTTTGATTGTCCTGTGTGTGTGTTTGTATTGTGTAGTCCCATAAAATTGTAACAGGTCCTATCTCTGTAACTGGGTCTAAGTAGTGTTCATATTATTATTATTATTATTATTATTATTATTATTATTATTTTAACAACACTGCGAGAAGAACTCAGTTTTGTTTAAGCATTTCACCCCAGGCAAGGCGGGAGTGCCACTAGTACGCAAAGGGTTACAGAGAGTGAGTGCAAGAGTAAAGGGGGGTTGAGGAAAGGATATAGAGAAGGACGGTGATCAGGATCAAGGCATCAGAAGATGTCGATTGACATTACATTTGAATATTTGGAGATTATAGCCATCAGAGAGGCAGCATGAGTTATATTTTTAAATAACTCTTCAGATCGAGATATTTCAAATTGATGTCATGCTTGTGGCCCAACTCTTCTTCGAACCTCGTGGACTGGCGCTACAGAATCACAAAGAACCGTACCAAAAATTAGAAACCACATCAGTTGAGGACTATCAACAGCAGCAACAACGAAAACAGACATCGCAAAACTAAAACACATACCTAAAAACATGAGTTATATTTATAAATAACTCTTCAAATCGATGTATTTCAAATGGATGTCATTCTTGAGGCCCAACTCGTTCAGAAATATCTAAACTGTCATTTGTATGCCATTGATTTCTCAAATCAAAGGCTAAAGCGAATGATGACGGTAGGTTTTAGCGAGGACCATGCTTCTTCTAAACTCGTGGATTCGCGCTACAGAATCCCAAACAAAGAACCGTACCAAATAATTAAAACAACATCACTTGAGGACTATCAACATCCTCCTCAATGAAAAAGTGTTGCATATTTAACGTGGAGTGTGAATAAAGTCATAATCAAAATGTTGGCAGTCCACAATACTTTGAACAAAAAAATTAGTAAAGAAATCTCTATCAATACTTGAAAGGCGTGGCATATAAAATTGATGAAAAGAGTTGGTTAAAATCCAAGAAGTTAGGCATGGGAAAATGGGAATAGAAGAGAAGGATGGCATGCAGAAGGAATCGTAAATATCAGATCACTGAAAAGGGAACTTCCACAGAAGCAAAAATAAAAATGGCTGCAGGTGGAGGGAAGATAAAAAGAGACACTAAAGCCTGCCTTCTGTTCTCTCAGAACAATTTGTTCAGGACGAGCTAAAACGTTGTTCTGTAATGAACAGAACAAAAACCGAATGACTGATTTTTGTAATAATAATAATAATAATAATAATAATAATAATGAATATAAAACACGGCACGACAGAGTGGGCCAATATCTGCAGTGGAAAATTTGCAACGTTTACGGAAAGGAAACTGAAAGAAATTGTTATGAATACCACCCAGACCCGTTTACAGTGATAGGACCTGTAATAATTTTATGGGATTTTACACTTCAGACAGACAGAACAATCAAAGCTAATAGCTCTGACATTGGGATTACAGACCGCAAAGACAAAAGTTGACCCCTTATTGATATGACACTCCCTGAAGACTGGAATGTGTCTTTGAAGATCTTTAAAAGAAAAACTATCAAAATACAAGGACCTTTAAATCGAAATCTCAACAACGTAGCACATGGGAACATCAACAATCCCTGTTGTAGTTGGAACCCTCAGATTGATTGAAAAAGATTCCAATAGACTCATTGAAGGAATCCCTGGTAGCCCATGACTTGAAGAAATACAAAAAATTGTATTCACAAGAACAGCCCACTACTTACGAACGTCTTTATCTATGTAAGATAAGAGCGATTTTTTTCCAAATGATATAAAATAATAATAATAATAATAATAATAATAATAATAATTTTTCCTCTTTTTATTATTCTTTATTTCGCAATTATTGTAGCTATTTCATTACAATTATTATGTTCGTTATTGTTGCCTGCATTTTTTTTTTTTCATTATTCTTTTTTTCAGCTTTCAAGTAACGGGTATTGTTATTTTTTCCTGTTGTTTTCATAGCGTCCGCCAAATACGCGACCAACTAAATAATCGGTAATCAAATGAAAGAAAGAAATGAAAACAAGGCGAAAGAGAGAAAGAAATGGAAAGGAGGCGAAAGAAAGAAAGAAATGAAATCGAGGCGAAAGAAAGAAATGGAAACGAGGCGAAAGAAAGAAAGAAATGAAATCGAGGCGAAAGAAAGAAATGGAAAGGAGGCGAAAGAAAGAAAGAAATGAAATAGAGGCGAAAGAAAGAAATGGAAACGAGGCGAAAGAAAGAAAGAAATGAAAGCGAGGCGAAAGTAAGAAAGAAATGGAAACGAGGCGAAAAATGAAGAAAGAAATAAAACGAAGCGAAACAACTCAACTGTCTGCACATAAATCAAATTCAATATGCAAATGTCTCCATTACGGTTATAACCTTTCCTTCACCTCGAATAAAATTTTCACTCTTTTTCTTTTATTTTCCTTCATATTACTTTATTAAATTACGAACAATTTCTTTCGTTTTCGCTTTATGTATTTTTTCTGTGATATCTTTTATTTTATTTTTTTATTTTTCTTTGCGATATTTTTTTCTTTAGCTTTGTTTAATTGTGCTACGAGTTACTATTTTCTTTTTTTCGTGCGTTGCTAAATATTTATTTGTTCCCTTTTCTCTTTCCATCTTTTGCCTTTTCTCTTCTTTCTGTTTTTTTTTTTTTTTTTTTGGTCGGGGATGGTTCTTTGTCGTTGATTTCGATTTTTTATTTCCCCTTTATTTATTTATTTTAAAAAATATATATAATCGCTATCGTTCATTTTCCTTCTTTTTTTTTTTTTTTGTTTTTCTCCAAGTCTTTCTTTCTCGTATCTTATTTTTTTCTCTCGTTATCAGCTTTTTTTTAATTTCACTTCTTCAATTTACTCTTTTCTGCATTTTATATTGTTATTAATTTTACAGCTAC
>CAHIKZ030000302.1:2077500-2092500 GCA_903632075.3 Acanthosepion pharaonis
TTCTTTTATCATCCTGTCACGAATTTCGAAACCCTACTCATGCCCGCACGGAGACATTTATATGCCGCCCGACAATAGGTGTAAGAAATAAATGACTATTGCTGTTTGGTCAGTAGTTGACGGTGAAGAGCTTTCCCAAGTGCTTGCTCGCCCTCTCTCTTCTACATCAACCATCGTGGCATACTATAGACAGGATATTCTTTTCAAAATATCTGACGACAGAATGGAACAAAAAGATGTCGATTCGACCCGATCCAAATAGAGTTAAGTTTGTATAAGCAGCCTCTGTCGTAATTCGGTCTTGCTTCAATAAATCAGTTTTACGACAAGTGCATAGATTACAATTGTAGATTGCACATGCGGGAATGTGAAGACATTTTTGTCATTGCAAAATCACTGAAATATATTCGGCATTTCTTCCAGATATGAGTTGTGTTAGTTTTATTTTATTTTATTATTTCTTGTAATTATTTAAAAAATATTTTTCTTACAACTATATTTAAGATATTTGTATAATTGCATTATGCTTTCTGGGGTAATAATTTAGAGAATTTGTATAGATATATTTAGGGAATTTATATGCATATATATTTATTATGTGCATAAATCGATACACAAAAAAAAACAAACCCTAATTTACTCCCACTGAAAAAATTTTTTAAAATCCCTTAAATATAGTCGTCTTTTTCCCCGGTAGAGCTTGTGTTAGTTTTTTTTTTTTTTTTTTTTTCATTATCTCTAGTATTATTTATTTAAAAAAGGACTTTTTCTTACAAGCAAAAAAAGATACATACAAATACATGCATCTAAATTTCTATACTCCCGTAGAGAACATAATGCAATTGTAATAAATCTCTCAAATATAGCCGGCATTTTTCCCGATAGGAGTCGTGTTAGTTTTATTGGATTATTCCTAGTTTTACTTATTAAAAAAAGGGGATTTTTTTTTCTACAAACGAAAATAGATAAAAATACATACATAAAAATACACTTGAATATAGTCGCCATTTTTTTCTCTATAAGTGTTGTGATTGCTTTCTTTGGAAATTTCTGGTGTTAGAGATTTACAAAGAGAAGTTTTCTTGTACGTGAATATTTTTCTTTCTTTTTATGTGTCGTGTCCTTTCAGGACGTAAGCGATCATGGCTCTCCACTTCTCCCTATGCCTTGTAGCTCTCAATAAGTTTTGTCCCTCTGCTACTTCCCCCCAGACCATGTCCTGTCATCGACCTGCTCAAGCACGCCAGGTATGTCATGCGTTGCTTTCCCTTGTCTCGTTTTCCTTCTATTCGACCTGCGAGTATCAGATTCTCCACGACATTCTTTCTCATTACTTGTCCCAAGATTTTCAGCTGCCTCTTCCTGATGTTAAGTATCAGCTTCTTCTTTGTTTGCATCATCTCCAAAACTTCATCGTTGCTCACATGCTCGGTCCATGGTATCCGTAACATCCTTCTGTAGAACTATACCTCCGCCGCCTTGAGTTTCTTTTTCATCTATAAGGAATCCGTCCAAAATTCCATGCCGTAAAGGAGGACAGATGTCACGTATAGTTAATCGGTTAAAATATCCTAAATTTATCACGCAGAATATATAAACAATGTCATTGAAAATTTACTATAGCCGTTATCTTTTGACTATATGGACTGTGTTAGACTTCGTTGGGTATTTTTAATTTTAATAATTTAAATGTAGAATTATTTAAATGTATCGATATCGTAAGTACATCGATAAAAGCCCTAAATTACTCATGCAGAAAATATAATCAATGCATTTGAAATGTTATTGAAATATCGCCATCATTTTTACGCTACTGTTTTTATAGGATAACTAGCTTAAAAGCTAGTTTAAGCTTTTAAGCTATTTAGTTTAGATAGTTTAAGCTAGTTAGCTCTTAGCAACAATGGTGGGGTAATTAGGCATCCGACCTAAAATTAAAGGGACCTCTGGTCCAACTTAGAAACCAGAAATGATAGTTTGGAAGAAATAACTTTGAATTCCTCAATTCACTCCATGGAATTTGAAAACCTCAATTTAAATCTGATTCGGGCTTTAAGTCCAAAAGAACGATCTGGGCTGAATTTCCGATCTGGGCTGAATTTCCGATCTGGGCTGAATTTCCGATCTGGGCTGAAAGTCTGATTTCGGTCGAAATTCCAATCATCTAGGCCGAATTTTTTTTCAAATCACAAACTCTATGGAACTTCACCTGAGCTGAGTTCTTCAAATCACAAACTTTGCGCAACTTCAAAACCACACATCATGAAACCTCTTACTTTTGAAGAAATAAAATTGATTTTACTCAATTCACGAAACTTACATTTTGAAGAAATAAAATTGATTTTACTCAATTCACGAAGTTTTGGAGATATTTTAAACTGAATTTAAAACAAGAAATGCAAATAAAATTTACTTTTTTGTGTAAGTTTAAACTTGATTATTTATTAATCTTTTAAAATCACAATTTATTTCAGTTATTTTAAAATTTGGATTCTTAACTGTCACCCGGACACAAATCCCAATACTGGATGTTCAAGCACCAGATGTATTGCAGATTTTCAATCCCGGGATTATCCCGATTTTAAAAAGATATAATATGTCTATTTAGAGTACATTTGGCCCAAGTTTCAGGGGTTTCAGACACACGGACAGACAAACATAATTTGCCGTTCATTTATTTCGAAGATATATGCCAGGATGCTGAAAAGTTCGTGGCCCTAATAATTACATAAATTTTTAAAGTTTAAACAAACCTGAGGGATGAAGGAATAAATTTTTTAAAGACCCGGATGAATAGAGGAAATTACATTCTCCTTCGTAGGACCGGAATATTTTTAACCTTTTAGAGCAAGAACATAATTGCAAAATTTTACAAAAATCAGTATAAATTGATATATACTTGTGTATAAGCCTACTTCATGCACAATACGACCCCCCCCCCGAATTTTTAGTGCGCAAAACCTGATATTTTCATATAGCTTGTGTATAATGCGGCCCCAGTTTCTCAGCAATAATAGTAGGCCTACCGTAGTCAAATATTGTGCGTGATACCTGTAACATTAAGGTTAGCCAAAGGTACATCGAGAATGTAGGTCTAAAAGGTAGGTTATGGTACCTGAAAATGAATGAATTTTAACCACCTACAGACAACAAAAATAAAAAGTAAAAAAAGAAAAAAGATTTATCTGTGTATGGTGCAATCGGTCACCGGAAATGCATGATTTTTAACACCTTCAAAAAAGTTGCCTGTGTATAGTCGACCCAATATTTTTGCATAAAATCTGATCATAGACCTCGCCCTATACTCGAATAGATATGGCGTGCATTGTATGTTAAAACGATGTGTCTTTCTTATATTTTCGTGTCTATTATTGATAAAATTAAAGTAATCAAATTTAATGCCCGTCTGCAATAAAAAAAAATCTGAAATAAATTCCAATAGTATAAAACTCTGTGGGCACCTCGAGGCTGTGTAATGGTTAACAAGCTTGTCTCGCTGGAACAATTACAACTGAGTAGTGAATCCGATCCTCACTGGGTGTCCCATACTTTTGGCCTTGTGCTACATCTAAGCTAAGTTTGGAAAATCACTATAAAACTCTGTGGACACTCCGAGGCGGTGTAATGGTTAGCAAATGCAATATTTAATCATAAAAAATATTAACAATTATTCTTACAATTTAATACATGAATATAACTCGCATAGTGGCTATTGTTTTCTATATTCTGCTATTCTGTCATCCTTATTTTAAGAATATAACTCGCATAGTGGCTATTGTTTTCTATATTCTGCTATTCTGTCATCCTTATTTTAAGAATATAACTCGCATAGTGGCTATTTTTTCTATATTCTGCTATTCTGTCATCCTTATTTTAAGAATATAACTCGCATAGTGGCTATTTTTTCTATATTCTGCTATTCTGTCATCCTTATTTTAAGAATATAACTTGCATAGTGGCTATTGTTTTCTATATTCTGCTATTTTGTCATCCTTATTTTAAGAATATAACTCGCATAGTGGCTATATTCTGCTATTTGTCATCCTTATTTTAAGAATATAATATATAGTGGCATTTTTTTCTATATTCTGCTATTCTGTCATCCTTATTTTAGAATATAACTCGCATAGTGGCTATTTTTTCTATATTCTGCTATTCTGTCATCCTTATTTTAAGAATATAACTCGCATAGTGGCTATTTTTTCTATATTCTGCTATTCTGTCATCCTTATTTTAAGAATATAACTCGCATAGTGGCTATTTTTTCTATATTTTGCTATTCTGTCATCCTTATTTTAAGAATATAACTCGCATAGTGGCTATTTTTTCTATATTCTGCTATTCTGTCATCCTTATTTTAAGAATATAACTCGCATAGTGGCTATTTTTTCTATATTCTGCTATTCTGTCATCCTTATTTTAAGAATATAACTCGCTAATGTCTATTGTTTTCTATATTCTGCTATTCTGTCATCCTTATTTTAAGAATATAACTCGCATAGTGGCTATTTTTTCTATATTTTGCTATTCTGTCATCCTTATTTTAAGAATATAACTCGCATAGTGGCTATTTTTTCTATGCTATTCTGTCTTTACTTTTTACAGTAACACGCAAAGTTAATTTTGTATACTGTTTTCAGTAAATGTATTAGCATCACTTTATTATTGTAAAATGTGTAGTCATAGGGTTTTGGGGGCTTTTTTTTACAAAAAAAATGAGCAGTGGAACATATCATAAAGCCATTTCTGACCTTAGGTCACTGGGTGGAACCTGCAAGGAAATGTGTATACAGCAGAAATCAAAGGAAATAATAATAATAATAATAATAATAATAATAAATACACACAGCTCTTAGAGTTGTCGACAAAAAGGAAAAAAAACTTTGAAACTATAATAGTTCCAAATAATAAATGAAAAGTTGTGCTCAATGAAGTCATTGGAGGCCATTTTCATTGTTGTTGTTGCGTTGAGTACCATATGTAATGAACTCCCGACGTGGCTGGAGAAGATTATGGTCAGTGTCAAGATTGAACACTTCTGGAATATTGTTCTCATTGGGACTGCTCTAATACTGCGAAGAATTTTTGATTCCTTATTCCCTTGTCACCTCAACTCACTACTTGCGGACAACTGTTCCATTTCCAGCAAAAATGAATGTGTGCATCTTCTTCTATGAGCCATGATTGCCAGCGTCCTTTTAGTACGTTGTCGATCATGGCTCTTCACAATTTCCTGCCATTTGCAACTCTTAATAAATGTTGTATTTTTGTTATCTCTCCTAGACTCTGTTCTACCATCCATTTACACAATTTCGCTAGGTAGGTTATGCGTTGCTTTATTCTCTACCCCTTACTTTCAATCTGTCCTGTGAGTGTTAACTTTTCCAAGCCCTCTTTTCTCATTATGTGTTATAGACATTTCAACTGTCTCTTCCTAATGTTAAGTATAAATGTCGTTTTTGCTTCAATTTTCTCAAAAACCTCTTCGTTGCTTGCATGTTCAATCTATGGTATTCTCAGCATCCGACTGTTGATTCAAGTCTCTTCTTTATCTGTGAGGAGATTCTTCAGCATCCACGGCAGAAGGACTGATAATACAAGAGTGTGATCAAAACAACAACAATGAAGAGAGAAATAAAATACATTTGAAATTATTTCTTCAAAGAGAAATAAATACATTTGAAATAAAAAAATAAAAAAAACAACACTTGAAACAGTTTTCTTTTATAAATTAAATAATTTATTGGTCCCATTGTCAGAATTTAAATCTTTAAATTTAAATCTTCACAACAAAATAGCATTGCCCTCAGAGATCGAATAGACAGTTTTTTTTTAATTTTGCAATGAGAGCAAGACCGAGATGTACAGTTTTTCAATAAGTAAAGATAGTTTCAATTATTATCAAAACAAGGATTTTTTTTCTTTGCGGACTTATAAAAAAGGGAAAATATTAACATGAGAGGCAGTGAAAAGTTCACAACCTGAAATTGAATAATAATAATAATAATAATAATAATAATAATAAACTACCAAAATACAAGGACCTTGAAATCGAAATCTCAAAAATGTTGCACATGGGAACATCAACAATTCCACTTGTAGTTGGAGCACCCGGATTGATTAGAAAAGATTCCAATAGACTCATTGAAAGAATCCCTGGTTGCCCATCCCTTAAATAAATACAGAAAAAAAATGTTCTGCCGAGTACAGCCCACGCCTTACGAAGGGCTTTATCTATATAAAATATGTGTGATTTTTTTTTTTCAAAACTGCTCTGTGAAAAATACCATGATGACAATTCTGGCCTTAGGTCTCTGATCGAGAATCAGAAGGAAATAAGTACACACCAGAAATCAAAGGAAATAATAATAATAATAATAATAATAATAGGTACATTGGGATTGTGTCTCGAATTGACATCCTCTGAAAGCAAAACTGCTTGGGGCAGTAAGAATTTTAAGAATGGTCTGTGTTGATGTGAAGAGGAGAAAAAATTTGGACATTTAGTCAGACTTGGAGAAATGGATAGGTCCCGAGAACATTTGAATACCTCCCAGTGTAAGCCATATACTCTCAGACTCTTTGAAAATTGGATTCTATTCATGTATGTATTTTACCATTGACTTTTCATAGAGCGACTTTTATAAAGTGTATATTCCTCCGTATTTTATTAGAGCAGCGGTAGATGTCTATCTTATATACCGAGAGCTCCTCTACCCTTACTCCTTGGGCCCTTATATAGTCTATGCCTTAGCTAAATATTATGCAGTCATTTACATATCACTGCAGTGACAAATTGTCTTGTTAAATCTTCAATGCTTACAACTAATATATTCTAATCTGTCATCTACTTTCATTTTAAAGATAGGTGTTAATAATATACGTTTATGAATTTCTGTTTAGACAACCCCAGTGTCGCAACAGTGTGAAATCCCCGGGCATCGAACTCTCTAACCTACGCAGCCGTCTTCGTGAACAGATTTCTTACCGCCATTATGAAACCCATAATGATTTACTTAGAAATGAAGTCGTTGCTCTCACCAGCGATTTGTAAGAGTAACTTACTAATAACAGCCTTAGAAGGCGTAAGCTATTAACTTTCTTGAGCACAATGTTTTAGTAATGATGTTTCCAAGGAGGTTCAAGCGCCGTACTGTATTTGATCGTTTCGTGGGATTAGCTTGTTAATAATGACGTTTGACTTAATGTATCTATAACGTTGCTATTATTTTTATGGAAGAACAACGGGACTATAAAATATGATCGGTGAGGTCAGTTTATTAAAAGAAAAAAAAGAGACGTATGAACCTGTTCACTTCAGTGAGGCTTAAATATTTGTTATCAAAACAAATGGTTTATGGTAAAAATGAAGAAAGTGTCATATTTTTGCCAAATGTTTTAAAATAAAAATGCCGCAACGAAGAAAGACAGAATCAAATATTGCACATTCATTAAAAATAAAATTTCAGAGATCAACGATTTTATAAAACTTCACGGCGTCTTGTGGTCACGCTGTAAGAACAGCAATAAATTGACGGCAAATATATGATCTGTATTGTCATGTTAATGCTACTGGCATAGTTACTTACTTTATTTACATTATTCTGACAATTATCCTCGTTTTCATTGCCATATTCACAACGTTTCGGCCGTTGTATGCTCCAGCCTACTTCAGGTGATTGGAATTTTGAACCGAGCCCTCAAGAACACGTGGCTCAGTGGATAAAGACATTGGTTAGATCCAGCGACTAGACCCAAAGAGTTGTGTGTTCAATACCAGGTCACAGCAGCGGTGAACCAAAACTTGGAGAGTTGAGTTAAAGGGAAATAACCGAGACATCCGGAAGAGGCATGGAACGTGGAACTAGAACAATCCGCCTGCATGAACGAAATAAAGTGTTCGGTTCGAAATTCCAATCACCTGAAGAAGACCGAAAACGTTGTGAATATTGCACTGAAGATGAGGATAACAGTCCGAATAATGTAAATAATGTAAGCAATTATAATGCCTCATCTCAGAGATATAGGCAGATACTGGCATAGAGCTTATTTTATGCTGAGCTTTGATTATTCTAATTGTAATTGCGAAATTAACCGTTTCTACGCAGAAAACCTTATGCGTTACTGTTGACTGAAATACATAAAATCATTTTTCATTAAACAGTTCTTCAGGAAATTAGACTTGGCAAATCAACAATTATCGCTCGACCTAGTACTGATGGAAATTTCTTCGCAAATCTTTTGCTTAAGGTAACGTGGAACGCCAATTTCTTAAATACCGTATATATTCGCTTATCATGCGACTTTTGAAGACATAATTTCGAAGCTAATTTTAAGGGGGTTGCATAATATATGAGATAAAATTTTTGACGTATTTTGACCAACTATATATCCATTTAGTATAGTCAAAAAGTACAGCTGTATTTAAAATAAACATGATTTTGATAAAAACTAATGTTTTACTTAACTTGATCCAATAATAATGTATATAATATTCACATATTAGTATCGTATTATCAAATACAAACATATATATATATATATATATATATATATATATATATATATATATATATATATATATATATATATATAATAACTACATGCTTATCCAGACGCCTTACACCTATCTGATCACAGCTCCATTAGAACCAATTTAAACACACACAGAAACTTACGAGACTCCATTAGAAACATACTAGTAGAAAACACAAATATAATAACTTCATCCACTTGTAAAAAAGATGAAAAATAATGGAAGCTTTAATAAAAAGAAAAAAACAACTCTTAACAATATTGACTACGAACAAGGCCACAATGTGCTAACCGTATTCGGAAATTAAATACATCTCTACAACGCACTAAAACATACACATAATGCACATACTCAATTAAACTGAAAAATTGAATCATCCTTGATAATGGCTGAAGGTATAGCCGAAAGTGCTCGGAACTATAAAACATTTGGATAGTTTTTACACACTCTTTGTCTATAAAAGAAAGCTCTTGTTTGAACACAAGAAAAATTAGATAAAAAAATTTAACCGTATTACCTTGTCTGTCGTTTTTAATGGAACATGCATAAACGAAGAATTGCCTAAATAATAACTATATATATATATATATATATATATATATATATATATATATATATATATATATATATATAGTAAATAAATGTTTAAAAAGCCTTGTGGAAAACATTAGTAGGTTTAACATTTTTCAAAATTGTTAATCCTCTGGTAACACATACATATGGGATTTGGTAATGCTTAAAGAAAGGCTGAAACGATGCAAGCATGTATCGTAAGTAGAGTTAAAAGCAATCCCAGAGAGAAAGAAAAAACTGACCTTAGTGTTGGGTCCCGCAGCGGCAGTCCAGCTGCTGCTATGAATAAGAATAATACAGCTTAGTGTTGAATGAACGTAAAGGAATGGCATGAAGTGAAGAATGATAACGGTTAACCCTAGACATGAAGAGGGTCAAGTTTGTAATGATTGGGACCACATCCTTCAGGGAGTCTGTTTAACAAAGCAACAGCTCTTGTGAAGAAGCTGTCCAAATGGGAATTACTCGTTACTAATGGAATACGAAGTGAATTGTGATGATTCCCACTTGTGTACGCGGCATAGCGGGTCCCAGCTGTAAAGGTTAGAGCCGGTTGTACAAAGAAATGTAGCGCGTCAGAACGTATGCCATGGAAACAGTGTTAGTACAGCGAGAGGCTAGCAACATTTAGACTGTGAGAAAGGTGTTGTAGAATGGGAAAAATAATTTACCACACACAAGTTCGCGTAGACACTTTTGAACTCTATCACAGTGACAGAAATATGAGAGCATGGCGGCTCCAGGTCAGATATGACAGTTATATACATTTCTTTGTCTGATGTGGTTTTTGTAAAGATAGGATGTAGCAGAAGGAAACAGATGCTTACTGAAGCGATTAAATAAACCAATTATTGGTCTAGCATCTTTAGCTATAGATCGGTTATGAGTTCCACTTGAGGTCTAAGGAGAGCTTAGGTCCCAATAGACATTCAAGGCAAGTGAACTTATTAATGGCATACGAAATGAATGGGGATGATTCACACATGTATACGTGGCATTGTGGGCTCTAGTTTGTAAAGGTCAAGGATGACGGGACTAAAGAATGTAGTGCGTCAGAACACAAGCCATGGAAACAGCGATAGAGCAGCGAGAGGCTCGCAACGTTTCGTCTGTAAGAAAGGAGTTACCAATGCGTACCAGTCCGCAGTGACAAGATGCAACATCGAGTAACTTATGAGGAATTGATAACCTCCCGAATTACTTTTAATGATTAGTAACTTAAAAATATTTCTAAACGATAGAAAGTATGGGTTACCCAGTGAGGATCGAACACACTACTCAAGTGTAATGATTCTAGCGAGACAAGCTTGCTAACCATTGCACCAGATCAAAGTGTCCTCCAACCTAGACATGACAGTAATTTCTTTGTCTGATCTATTTTTTGTAAAGATAGGATGAAGCAGAGAGAGGCTTACTGAAGCGATAAAATAAACCAATTATTCGTCCAGCATCTTTAACAATAACTCAGATATATGAGTTCCATTTGAGGTCTAAGGAGAGCTTAGGTCCCAACAGACATTCAAGGCAAGTGCGCTCCCTGAGAGAAGACTTGTCCATAATTGATAGGGTAAAATTCGGGGATTGCACTGTGGGAGTGGAACGTGACTAGTTTGATTTTGGCTACATTAAATGTTTCAAGCCTGAGATCGGGTTAGAGGTTGGAAAACCTTTTCGCCATGATACCCCTGGAAATGGGATCAATTTACCTCTCTTTGTGACATATCGACCCGCCAATTATTAATAGCCTTAGCATTGGTATAATACGTCGGTAGACAGAGAAATGAATTGTGATTGCATTGACGATCTTCCCTCCGAAGACTCATTGGGAAAGCGAAATATGCTTTCCAAAAGCTAAGCAATGCATTAAGAAATGGAAAAATATTGAAGAAAAGACTCAGAGCAACAGAAATGAGGTTCTACAGAAATATGCTGAGAATACCATGGCCTGAACATGTGAGCAACGACGAAGTTTTAGAGAAAATGGAAACAAAAACACTTATATTTAATATCAGGAAGGTACAGTTGAAATCTCTAGGGTAAATGATGAGGAAAGAGAATTTGGAAAATTCGATACTCACAAGACAGATTGAAGGCAAGAGGGACAGAGGAAACCAACACATAACCTACCTAGTGAGCTTGTGTAAACGGATGGCGGAATATGGTTTAGGAGAGATTAAAAAAGACAAAATTTGTTAAGAGCTACAATGGACAGGAAATTGTGGAGAGCCACGATCGTCAATGTCCTGAAGGGTCATGGTACATAAAAAAGAAGAAAAAGAAGAAGATAACGACCACTAGGGACAAAAATTAAGTTCCTTTGTATGACGGCCAGTGGCCAGCGCAGATAGATAGATAGATAGATAGATAGATAGATAGATAGATAGATAGATAGATGATTCAATATTGCACAAGCCCTTTTAATACGACATTTGATTTTATGCTGGGATTTGAAAATAAAATAAAGACAGCGGTTAATATAGATTTATAAATGATTAAATTTATGATTGTCGAAGATTGATAGACTTTGGGGCTTTATCCTTCAAAAGAATTGCTGACATTTGTTATGCCTCGTAGATTGTTCTAGTTCCACGTTCCATGCCTGTTGTCCATGACCCTGTGGATAAGAGTAATCCAGTGACTTGACTCAAAGAGTTGGGAGTTCGATACCTGGCCACAGCAGAGTTGAACAAAAACTCAGAGAGTTGAATTACTAAAAGGAAATAACTGAAACTGGGATATCCAGAAAAGGTATGGCACGTGGAACTAGAACAATCTACCCCAGTGTACTTAACAAAGGGTTTGGTTCGAGATTCTAACGTATATCAGCTGAAAAATGACGGCGTGTACAACGGCCGAAACGTCGTGAATATGACAATAAAGATTAGGACAACAGTGAGAACAATGTAAATAGTGTAAATAGTTACAATGTCCCATCTCAGAAATATTGACAATGTCACCGATTGTTAGCGAGAAATCTTATCAATGCTTCTTTTCTGTCGCGCGAAATTTTTCTTTGTCTAAAACACATTTCAGCTTCCCGCACATGAGTAAAAGAAATAGTCAAATTTCTCTTGCATCTTCTAGACATTAAATCACATTCATACTGCTTCAGCGGAAAGAAAGTTCGATCGATTCTAAAGATGCCAAAATATGTTTTTATTTAAAATCTAGAAGCATTAAAAACGTAGGTTGTATACTGTGACATCTAGTAATTGTTTTGTAAACTGTTTTTGTTATGCAGTGAAAGTTTCGTCTAATTTTAAACCGACCATTCGTTTTATTAATATTTTCCCGGAGACATTATTTTTAAGAATTAATTTTTACATTTTTTTTTTTCATATTTACATCTTTACTTGTATATATTGTAATCTCGGCCTTGTATCATTAGTTGAACAATTGTGAATTGTTACCCTGAGTGTCGTATCGGCATGTGAAAACAACAATGAAACGATATCTCAAGCAAGAGCAAAAAATATTCTCAAATAATTCATGAACAATATTATACAATACCAGCCATTTTGGTTATTGAGTCTTTTAGGCGAAAGACCTTTTCTTTCTTTCTTTTTTTTTTTTTTTTTTTTTGGCTTTTTTTTTTTTGGCATCTGAAAACAATTTCTAAAAAATTACAAAATGAAAGAAGGAAAAAAATTATCGCGAAACAAAACAAAACAAACAAAAAATGGATGAAATCGGAACGAGGAATCACATAGTGAACAAAAAGAGGATCATTTCCAGACAGTTCTTAATCTGCTAGAATATTCGGCCAAATTTTTCTGTACGTTATTCCGTACGGTGCACATTTACCAAAGTTGCAGCTTTCATGTCGGGGAAAGGGGATGTTTGGTGTATCAGTTAACGGCCTGGTAAAATGAAATCGGCGGGCCGAGTTCAAATTCCAGCTGTGACAGATATTTTCATCGCTCATTAATTCTTTGTAAAGTCAGGAATCTATCTCTTTACCCCTATCCAGCTATGAGTTAAATAAGGAGACAGTCTGATCACTTTAAACAGCCAATCTAAGAGGAAAAATCAATTGGATATAAATATGTTCAAGGACGAAAGTTGGTGCACACACATTCTATATCTATCTATCTATCTATCTATCTATATATATATATATATATATATATATATATATATATATATATACGTTTGAAGTAATATATATATATATATATATATATATATATATATATATATATATACATATTAGTTCAATCGTTATTATAATGGATATTCGTATTTAAAATAGACGCCACATTTTATGTTAAACTGTGGGTATTACGACTATGGGTCGGCGTATTCTAGATATCATAATAAAGAAAAGGTGCTCTCTACCTGAAAAATAAAAATGGGGCGTCTATTTCAAGTACGCGTATCCATCCTCATGAAGTTTAAAGTAATAAAATAAAAATGTCAGATTAAAAAAACTCATTAATTCTCTAACTATATATATATATATATATATATGTGTGTGTGTGTGTGTGTGTGAGTAGGTGTGTGTGTGTGTGTAGGTGGGTGGGTGTGCACGCGCGCGCTCATATGTGTGTGTAGTCTTTTTTTAACACCTTCACTCCCATCAAATGGTAAGATGTAAGAACACCGGAAAAACTATATAAAAAAAAATTAATTTTCCTTGTCTGTCATATTCAATGAAACATCTTTAAAAGAAAAAGTTTCTTCCCAAATATATATATATATATATATATATATATATATATATATATATATATATATATATATATATATATATATATATATATATATATATATATATATATATATGATAGATATTAATTTTGCCTTCTAAAAGTGGTCAGTCGTCACGGGGAAATATACATCCGCATATAATGTGAATAAAATCTAAAGCTAAAAAATAAGCTAAAAGCTTAAAATATAAAATTAACCAATATATTACATAAATAATAAATATTTAAATAGATTAATATATATAGATATATATGTATAAATTATATATATTAAATATATATAAATAAATATAGTAAATATATTATATTTACGCCCTGTCAACTTTGGCATTACACCTCCGATTTATTTTACATTTAATCGTTTAGCTTATTTTAAGCCTTAGGTTTGCATTTTTACTATTTCATCGCACACACACACACACACACACACACACACACACACACACACACATATATATATATATATATATTTATTAAAGACATTTTTTATGTTTAACGTTGTTATTTATAGATACAAGTATTTAAGCAAATGCTCTGTTTATGATAAACAGTATTAAATAACATTTACTTGTATCTATAAATAACAACGTTAAACATAAAAAATGTCTTTAATAAATAAATTGTCGGACCTTGTCCATTTCTTATATATATATATATATATATATATATATATATATATATATATATATATATATATATATATATATATATATAGTAAATTGCTGATACCCCTTAATATTGGACGGACAGGTCCGTCTACGAAACTCTGGAGTTGGGATGCTGTATGACAAACTTTTCCTCATATTAAGCTGGTAGTGATCGAGAAAACATTCACTAAGGGAGTCGATTCTGCAAAGTAGTGGTTCGTGAAAAGAAACTTTTATTTAAAATATGAAAGCATACGCTTAACTAAAAATTTCCCGGAAAAATCGAGCAGATAATTTTACCGTAAAACTTTTAGTTACGTTTATACTTATTACGTTTTTAACAGGCTCTAAAAATAAAAAAAAATAATATCAGACTAAATATATATACATATGTGTGTATGTATCTTTTTTTTTAACCATTTAGAAGCATAAATCCTTATTTTTCTCGGCTGTTTGTTTAATGGTGCCGTGTCATGAAGACGCTGGAATATTATGACAGAAGGATCGTCTGGAATGATTCTCTTTTGTTCGTTTT
>CAHIKZ030000302.1:2095000-2135000 GCA_903632075.3 Acanthosepion pharaonis
ATACATTTTTCTACATATTTGTTTCCTTTATTAGAATGTTTACATTATTAATTTACGACATTGTCATATAAGGCCAAAAGTCAAATTTCTTTTGCAAGACAATTTCTAAAACATTTTCATCAGAAAAACTAATTTTATTTCAATAAAATCTACATTGGAGAGACAAAAGGCCAGTTGGTTGTTTGCTTGTTTTTGTTTAGCGGCATAACAACATCTCTATGGGTTATTCAATTCCAAACTCTAAATATTTTGAAAGGCAAATTTATTTTATTTTTTGGAGATAGTAATCGTTTTAGTGATACAAGTTTTACTAATTAACCCATAGCTGATGGGAAGAGCTGACTGAATACCTTTTCCAAGGGTATTTGCGCGTAAGTGAATATAACAAACTCGATTGGAAATGGAACACGCCTCTACGATTAACAATTCCGTGTCACCATCCGTTACACCACCCGCACATCCGAGCTTGTCCCTGGTATTCCCAAGCGATCACCCATCAAGGTACTGACCAGACTCGACAATAGGTCAACTATGTTAAAAACATGAACGCTTGATTTTATTTTTAATTTATCGCCTTTGGATATTTGCATATTTCTAACTTTAATTTTGTTTTACCTTTATTTTAGATTTAACTTTATTTATTTATTTATTGCATAAATATTCATTTATTTTAAGCATTATGTATCCAACATCTTTACAGTACTAATTTTCGTAAGGACAGACGATAAACTAATTTCGTAAGAACAGACGATAAACTAATTTCGTAAGGACAGACGATAAACTAATTTCGTAAGAACAGACGATAAACTAATTTCTTAAGGACAGACTGAAATATATTAAAGTATATTCCAATTTTGAAGAGTAAAATATATATTCAAATTTCTATAAGGATACAGTTAAATTAAAAATATATATTCAAATCTCTGCAACGATACAGTTAAAGTAAGAATATATAACGAATGCTTTATAAAGATACAGTTAAGTAAAAATATATATTCGAAGCTCTATAATGATACACCCTTGTGCAAACTACAGTAATTTCTCGAAAATAATACGTGCCCGTAAATAATATGCACTATAACAAATGATCCACAAATTAAAAAATATATCTACTCTATAGATAAGACGCATCTATAAATTTTGTCAAAAAAATAAAAAAGAAAAAAACTCAAAATGAAAGTACGAAGATATTTTGTCGATTTTGACATTAAGAATAAACTCGAAACGAAGCGGATAAAATAATGTTGTAAATTACCAGGCGGTTTTCCCGATAAATATAAAAAGAAATCTTGTCTCACGACAGCCATGGATGGCTCAGAAGATGAAATCCTTTGGCAAGAAAATGAAGAAGTCGAAGATAATTTTGAACAAGACGAAGATAATATTGTGAATAATAATTTGTTTAATGACTAGTTAGATATTGATTCTATAATAGAAAGTGGTGATTATGATGATGAAAATTAAAATTTCAATAAATTGTTAGCTTGATATCCTCTTTTTTCGAAATTAGCCTTTTTTATAGATTTTTTTATTATTTTTTCACCAAATAAAAACGGCAGTTACTGATGAACATAAATTTATTGTCAAAAAAATGTTATAATCATTATTGTTCGGTTTTTATATGAAAATTGGGATAATATCTTTCTTATTTTAGAACAACAAGTACATATTTATTATCATAAATCAGTAACGAAAAAAACTTTTGTTTAAACCTATTTATAATACGCACCCCTAATAACACCTGTAATTTACAGTAAAAAAAAAAAATGGGTATTATTTTCGAGAATTAACGTTAATTCAAACAACTGATTTAGTTTCCTTCCTTTCAACATACGGTCAGTTTTAGACTGACTGGAGTGACAGAGTGTAATCGATTTCTATTTTTTCCTCAGATTAGGTCATTTGCAGTGGTGTGCAGTAATATGAATCTATTTTCAGGGTGCATGATGAAATTTGTTTGGTTTTGAAAACATTGCATCTTCCGCGATTGCATCAGATTTTCAAAACGACCAGACACTATTGTCTTGACTGTCGATTAGTTGTCCTACGGCCATTGTCTGCGATGGGCGTTATTCCAAGGAAGCGTAAGAAAACTAACGCTGTACGAAAAAAATGACATACATTACCAATGAACTAATCAAAGTATTAGCAACTGGCTCGGAAACTCTCCTTATTTAAATTCAATCGAGAATCTGTGGTCAATTTGCAAAAGAGGACTTCGGGGAATGGACATACGAAGTACTAAAATATGCACTGGGTTTCATTGGGAAAATACGGAAACATTAAATAATAACGGAATTACTCATTTTGTTTCAATTACTTTGAACAAGGATGTAGAGTTAAAAAAAAAAAAGAAGAAAATCTCATTTACAATTCAGTTAAAAAGAAACCACAGATTCATATTACTGCGAACCCCTTTTTATCTCGCTGATGCGGATTCTACTGAAATGAATTGGCATCGGTTCTTCAATGAAACATTTCAAAATAGAGTTTTGCCAGTTCTCTTATATAAGAACTATTCCTTCTAATCCTCATCCAAAACTTACACACACACACACACACACACACATATATATATATATATATATATATATATATATATATATATAGATGTCAACTGAATAATAAACTAGAAAAAGGTACGTGTACAAATATATAGAACATTGTAAAAGAAGGACCTAACTCTCTGGTAGTAATCCTTTATCCAACTTTCTCCTCTAATATTATCCAATTGAAAGTGAGTTCAAATAAATAATACGGAGGTAAACTTTAAATTGATAATTTAATTTAAATTGAAATATATTACCCTTTAATAATTATTATTGGTGATAAAATTATTTAAATTGGAATAACCTTTGATGATTAGGTACCTAAAAACAATCACGAGTTTACTTAATTAATGAACAAAAATCAAACGAATAGATGTCAACTTAACAATCAATAAGAAAAAAGTTTAGGAAAATAAAAAAGATTACTAAATATAAAATGGATTACTCTTTCAATGTACTTTCTATGAGTTTTTTCCAATCGACTGTTTCATAGAAAATACCCAAAACTCCAACAAACTTCAAATTAAATTCTTTGTAGATTGTTTAGAGATTTAGATTTATATCAAACCTTAACCTCCCAAATATGCCCTATAAAGAAATGCGAATTAACAGCGTCTAAGAAATTGAATGAAACCTGCCCTCGTGGAATTTAATTTATTATGGTTTGTTGTAGCTTCTTCCTTTAATGTCGGTCTTCTCCCTCACCCCTTACCCATCTATATCTAGAGACAACACGCGTTAAGTTTAAGCGACGTCTAGCCTACACAGAGTGGGATTAAGGATAAGGAATTGAAATTGTACATCTAACTCACTCATATCTTCTCTCCCACCATACTTCCTCACTTCGTTAATTTTACATATGCTTGATGCGGTCCGTCAAAAACGTGTGAATTTCTTTTCATTTTTTATTTCAACCTTTGGAAGTAAAGTCTGATGATCCAGAGCCCTGTTAAAAGGGCTGTGGTGAAATAACTTATTACAAGGAACCTTAAAAGTGGTCTGTTTTATTCAAACATATATATATATATATATATATATATATATATATATATATATATATATATATATATATATATATAGGTAGTAATCAGTTGGTATAATCCAAGTAACCCTATTAACACAATATAAATTTTAAATATTAAATAGTAAGTGTTAAAACTAACTCACTGATATATATATATATACATGTAAGCAAATATATGGATATAGATCCGACAGTATGAAGAAAAATATACGGAAAAAAGAAACAAAAATCCTAATATGCAATTATGCTGTTTTTAATGTTAATATTAATATGTGTGTTATTATGCTGTTTTAATGTTAATGTTAATATATCCGACGTTGATATTATATTAATATCAACGGAAGGGATTTCTTGAACTGTTTATATAAAATAGTTCAATCGACTTTTTTAATATTTTAATATTTGGAAATCATCTTCGAATACGTTTTCACAACATCGCCCACGTGACGACGACGTGATCATATTTAAACGGAACGCTGATCTTATATAAAAATTTCAGTTATCTGTTTGGATTAGTTGTGCTCTTATGTCCATCGTCTTTTCGTGTTGAATTTTTATATGTTCTAATGTTAATTATGTTTAAATGAAAATGTCCATGAAGATGGTCTTAAATAGACCGAAACGTCCGACGTTGACTTTATATTAACATTAATACAGCATAATTGCATATTAAGATTTTTGTTTTTTTTTGTTTTTTTTTATATTTTTTTTTATATATATATATATATATATATATATATATATATATATATATATAATATGTGTGTGTGCGCGCGCGTGCTTAAACAAACATAGGTAGTGAAGGAGAGAATAGAATTCGAAAAAAAAACTTATATGCTGCCTTCAATATAATTTTTTTTTTTCTTTACAATTTTTTTGTTGTTGATGATTCGTTGCAAATTTGTAAACACGGCTTTCATTTAAAAATTTCGGTTTAGGTTTTCAGGTCTTGTGCCAAAAACAATGAAGAAAAACACCTGGTAAGGTGAAGGGGAAAAAGACATGCATTGTAACATTATAATGAAAATAAAAGAACAAAAAAACCCATAATTGCCATATTACCAATCTTTGGCACCATTGCAAGCACCGCCATTTCATATTTCACTATGGTAACCAATTGTATAAAATTCTGTTGAAAGGAAGTTGTTTGATTTACATATATAAGTACGCACTTATTTTTTCCGACATATTAATTAACTTCCTCGGAAATCTTGGAAGACACGCCAGGATTTGAAGGCAAGCAGAGTATGCATAGGTGTGGACATGAATTTAAAAAAATATAATCATAAAAAGAGCTTTAAAATAGAGATAATTCTCAGTTATATATTTTCCTTTTTGAGACATATAACGTTGAATAATTTAGACATCATTGAAAGACGAGAGGAAATCACTATGTTGATACATATATTTATTTCCGAGTACTTTCGACAGAGCATAATATCATCATCAAGGTATTTTTTTTTTATTACAGGATAAATATTGTAGTGTTCGTTGTCGTGAAAGACATTAATTATTGTCTTTCACAATAATGAACCCTACAATAATAATCCTGTCATAAATATACCCTGATGATGCCATTATGCTATGTCGAAAGTACTCGGAAATAAATATAATATGTATTAACTCGGTGATTTCCTCCCGTGTTTCAGTAATGACACTAAAAAGCTTATCCGTGAATGTGAAAGATCCTATCGAAAATAAATCGAGAGAACATGATTAAATTATTCAACGAAATATGTCTCAATGAAATCATGTCACCGAAATATCCGCATTTACATTTTTACATATTTTAGTATTATGATGACTATTTGCGGAGAAACATACACGCAGAATTATATATATATATATATATATATATATATATATATATATATATATATATATATATATATGTGTGTGTGTGTGTGTGTGTGTGTGTGTGTGTGTGTGTACATAGACAAGATGTTGTTTGTCTAATTTATTTAACATCGAGCACTGTTTCTTTCTATTTGTATATGATCGTTCGCTCGTATCCCCACCTATATTTAGCCATTCGCTTATATATATATATATATATATATATATATATATGTGTGTGTGTGTGTGTGTGTGTGTGTGTGTGTGTGTGTGCCTGCAGATATGCTTGCTTATCTAAGGTATTGTTTAAATTAACGTACCCATACTTATTGATACTTGCATATGTAAAACCATGCGAAAAATCTTTTGAAAAGCGTAACATTTTTAAGACATTGGCTTTTTGTTTGTGAAATATGAAAGAAACCTGACCTGCAGATCAAATTTAAAGCTAACATCAATATCTCACTGTAGATATTTTCAGACAGGTACGTTGCAATGCGTCGTTCTAGCGGGTGTATGGCAGGGGAAACTATGAATGCTCTCTCCTGATATGGGGACTGCAAATCAGAGGATTATGCACTGCAGAAGGTCTCCAAGCACACACACACACGCACACCCACCCACACACATATATATATGTTAAAACATTTTTTATGTTTATATGTATGTGTATATGTGTGTGTGTGTGTGCGCGCGCCTGAGAGAGATAATGTTGAGACAAAACGGAAATTTATTTTTCAAAGACGTGTTTCACCGAAGAAAGCTGATGTTATTTTTGGTGTCATCAGTTTGAATAAAACTAATCCATGTGTTAGATAAGTCTCTTGGGCCTTCTGAGGATAAGTTGGTCCACGTAAATCACTTGAATTACTCTCGCTTATCCCTTCTTGGCTTTTGACTTAAAGTGAGCCTGTAATCTGTCTCAGCTTTCTTTTATCGATATCTGCATTAGAGCCATTTGGTATTGTAAGATTTTAATTCAGGAAAATATCATTATTATTATTATTATTATTATTATTATGTATACCTACATCCATATACATTCATCATAGTTTTGTCTTTTATTCAAACTGATGACGCCAAAGAGAACACAAGCTTTCTACTGTGAAATGCGTCTTTGATAAAAATAAAAACATTGTCTCAGCATCTTCACTTTTGTTTCAGATACACTTATATACAATCTACAAACACACACGTACACACACACACACACACACACACACACACATATATATATATATATATATATATATATATATATATATGGAGAGAGAGAGAGACAGAGATATTGATATAGATAGAATAAAGGAGCAAAACACTTGGTTTCGACCTTTATTTATATATATATATATATATATATATATATATATATGAAGAAAAAGGAAAACTTTTCTTAGTCGACACGTTTCGTCTTCTGATGAACTTTACAAGGCAAATGTAAAGATTTTATTTTTAAAATACTGAAAAACTAACGAATTTTCCTTCTGGCTTTAAATACTTCGTCTAAAATAAAATCCTTACATTAGCGTCGGCTTAGAAAAGTTTTTTTTTCTTTATTGAAATTGTCTACATACGGATGTATTTTAGTCATATCTGAATTTTACAACCCCCCCCCCCATATATATATATATATATATATATATATATATATATATATATATATATATATATATTCATTAGTTTCGGCTGGATTTTTTTACACGTAACAAATTAACTGCAATCTACTTTTTCGTTGGAAACTTCCGCTGGTGATAACCATGCATGTGGTCTTCCATTTTCCTGACCTTTGCAATGCGTGTCGTGCACAAAAATAAAATATCTGCTTTGTTTTCATGACTGATTCATTTGAGAAGAAACGATTCGCGTCTTCCGTGTTTGGAGCCGCGTAAGAATTTGAAAAAAAATTGACATTTATCAAAAAACAAAAACAAAAAAAATAAAAACATTATTTTTCAGATGATCTGCAAAATTCACTTAGCTTCAATGACATCGCTTAGTCTTGGAGCCGTCATGAAGATGGGAACTGAAAAAATGTCGTTTTTGGACTTGCCCAAAAGAGCAGCAGCGTTTCTTCGGCAACAGTTGACGTGGACAAAATGATGAAAGTTTTTTGAAGAAGTAAACGCTAAACATGAATTTGCTTAGAAATCTTCTAGTTTAGTTTAAACTAGGTTAGATTTCGAGAAGTCTTCAGATGTAAAATCAATTAAAATTATTGAAAGTAGCACGATTTGGTTTTGTTTACAAAATAAAAGATTTTTTCCATGAGACATCCTTTATGTATTGGATGTTGTGCAGAAATTTTTAAATACAAAGATTTATATAAGTAAATATTAAGTTATTTTCGCCTGTATATTATTTAAGGGAATAGAAGTTCTGCCAAACATCCAGTACTCCCCTGCCGATTAAATTCAAGCATATCAATACATACATGCATATATATATATATATATATATATATATATATATATATATATATATATATATATATATATATATATATATATATATATATATATATATATATATATATATATATATATATGCGAACAAAAAGACAAGAAAGAAAAACTATTCTTAGGCGACGCGTTTCGTCCTCTCAGGGACATAATCAAGGTAAAAGTAAGTATTTATTTTGTTGCACGTGTTTATATACACGAGCAAGGATGCGATTGCTTTATCAAGGCTGAAAACAAAAAAAAATATTTATTGAAAATTACTAGATTACTTTTATCTTACCAGACTTCCTCCACGTCTTTTGACTGACCTTTAAACCACCTAATGAGTATTCATGAACATTCTGAAATTTAAAAACCTTGATAAAACTATGAAATCCTTACTCTTGTATATAAACACGTGCAACAAAATAAATCCATATTTTGCGTTGATAAACTCCCACAGAGGACGAAATGAGTCGGCTAAAAGTAGTTTTTCCTCTTATCTTTTTATTCATTCTGTTTTTTTATAGATACACTTTATGTGAATGTGATATATATATATATATATATATATATATATATATATATATATATATATTTCTTTTATACCACGTCAGCTGAAGAGTCTTCACCGATCAAAATGTTCTGTTTATTTTTAGCTGAGATATAAACTATTGACACACGTTGGAAGTTCTTTATTGGACATTTGTGTTGATGGTACTGAAATCAAAGGTGCATGTTTGATAACACTTGGCTGTAAATTACCGCCTTTTACTTTTGTAATTAAAGCTATTGCAAAAGGACGCTTGCATTCTGAGGACGTCAAAATATATTTGCTATACTCATTTTAGCCCGACACAGAGTCGAGCAGAAACAGTAACAGGAAAATGGCATCTGTCTGGGACCAATATTTCAATCCGAGAACGACTTGTCTTGGAGATCATAATTTAAACATCCTTCTTTTGACCATGTGTGAGAACCGTGACATGTAGAGTTGTTGGGAAATATAACATATATATCACCCACCAAGTGTATATATTAATTTGATTTTTACGGCTTATCACCCTTTGAAAGGTAATGTAAAGCCCCAAAACATTTCTAGATTGTTAGAATTCTGTAAGATAATGATATTTTTTACTGATACAAGTTCTAATAATTAACCCATAGACGGAGGGAGAAAACGTGGATTCATACCTTTCCCAGGGGTATTTGCGCATAGGTGACTATAACGAACCAGACTGGAACTCGTCTCTTCGATTTGCAGTTCCGAACCGTTACCATTACACCACCCGCACACCCAAGCTTACACCGCTTGGTATTATCAAGCGGTCACCCATCTAGGTAATGACCAGGCTCGACGTTGCTTAATTTTAGTGATCGTACGAGAACCGGTGTTTCAACGGTGTTTATTCGCTATATATATATATATATATATATATATATATATATATATATATATATATATATCGTACCAGACCTCGGCAGCTTGTTTCTTCGTGTTTCAGTAGAAGTGACATCCGAGAAAAGGTTTTTGTACAGGCTTTACAGCTGTATTTCTTGACATCCGAATGCGTCTGTAGATGAGCCCGAAGATTTGAGCGATCGGCAAAAGCGCGTCCACAATGCGAACATTTAAATGGTTTTTCTCCAGTGTGGGTCCGAATATGTCCTTGTAAGAGCCAGGGTCGGGAGAACGCCTTTCCGCATACTTTACACTTGCAAGGTAGCGTGTGCGTACGAATATGCATCTTTAGAGCCCCAAGAGACAGATAGGTCTTATTGCAATATTTACAAATGAACTCCTTTTTTGTCTGAGTGCTGCAGTGGTACTGTTTGTGCCGGGATAGACCGCTGAGAGTTGAGTAGCTTTTACTACACGCTTCGCACACAAACTTTGGTGTGGCCTCCCCTTCTGATCCCGACCGAACTTTACGCTTCCCCACAGAAATAGCCGAATCAACACTTCGAGGAGAGTGTTCGAGAGATGACGTCGGGGACATGTTCATTAGAAGCTGATCCAGTCTTTGCTGCGAAAGCTTAGCGTCAAAATCGTAGCGATCGATCCTTTTCGGGTCGGGAAAAATGCGGTCAGGGCTTGGAGTGAGGCGGGAAAAACACGGAGACGTGTGACGATGAGGATGATGATGGGAAACGGCGCTCGTTGGGAGAAGTGGTAGGCATGGCACGAATTGGGTTCGTCGATAAATTGAAGGATCCTGCTTGTAAAGGTGCAGTGGGAAATGGGGCTCGCAATGCGACCCTAAGGCCGGTAGAGTAGGCAGAGGACAATGCGAAGTGACATAGGTAGGTGGAGGACTTGGATGCGGATGGAGCGTATGTGCCGGCTGGATCAAGGTCTGGTTCGGCCATCCTGGCAGATCGAGCTGACGTGGCGCCTGCGATGGACTCACGTTTGGTGAGCGGCTTGAACATGGAAGTTCAAGAACGCACGGTTGACATGGACTGAGGTCCTCTTTAGTGATTGGTGCAACGACATGCTGAGCAATTGGGCCATAGTTAGGTTCTAGTCTGTTTAACTCCAACGTTACTGAAATTAAAAAAAAAAAAAAAATAAGATATAAGATAACAAAAAACAAAAACGCGTTATACAGTAACGAATTATACATTTCATTTTTTTTTTCTAAAGCAGAAAGGTGTTTCGGTGTGAATTAAGTTTTGTCTTAATTTCACTTTAATAAAGGCAATAAAGAAAATAAAACTCAAAGGAGTTACTGAGCATGAATGACCATGAGAGAAAGAAATACAATATTATTAAGGATAGAAAATTAAAAAAAAGAACAGGAATTAAGAAGACAGAAGTTAACGATTGACATTGTATTTAATTTTTGTAGATCAAACTTGACTAAAAAGCAAGAAGGTGGAAGAAAATTTCACAAGAGAGAAGAAACAGCATAGAATTTATCGTAACATCTAGCCATTTTAACTATAAAATTGTGAGACCCATCTGTCAGTCTAGTCAGGTATGTGTCATGTGTGATACACGCTTAGGCGATCATATATCTTTCGATACATGACTGACGAGATAGATTTTTCCCCGCAGTAGATTGCCATTTCTTTCTGCGGTAGACCAGTTGCCAATCAATGTCGTGTTATTTACTCATAGCTGGTGGGAGGAGAGAAGAGAAGGATCCATACCTTTCCGCAAGGTTATTAGCACGTAAGTGAATGTAATGGATTTTATTGGAATTCGAACTCGTCTCTCCGATTCCTCAATCCGAGCGACTATCCTTTACTCCACCGTGCCTGGGATCAACCTCTCCAGTCCGATAACATCATATGGTGAGATTCGAACCCCGGTCTCATGGTTAGAATGCGAACGTTCTAACCACACGGCCACGTGCCCAGGATATTTACGTAAGCAAGTTACTAACTTCCCGGCTCGGGGGGAATTAACAGAATGACAGGAGAAATTCATAAGTTTTATACTAAGATGTTTCATTAATTTAATTTAATAGAACCCATTCTGTACTGATATTTACCCATAGCTAGGGGTTGGGGTGGGGGTGAAGAAGAGGATTCCTACCTTTCCAAAGGGTATTAGCATGTAAGTGAATGTAATGGATTCGACTGGAAATCAGTCTAGTACTGCGCTTAAATTCATAGTCGAGGTATCATAGAATAATTTTAATCCGAACAATTACTGTGAAAGTATTTATAGAAAAGGCACGGGGAATCCACGTTACGGCGGTTGAAAAGTGACTGAAGCCGAGATGCCGTGTCAGGATCGATAACATTGCAGATTTTTCTGTGAATTTTATAAAGGACCTCGAAATGTATATCAGATGCACCAGACAAGACGGGAACAATGCATGGACGAATGATATACTTGTAAATTTGTAAGATAGAGGTTGGCGATAAAATTATCCAGTACGACACAGTGACCCCTTCTTTCTTAGTAATAGACTTTGAGTCATCGTATTTCCACTTCATATTCGCTGATACTGATACAGAGAGGCCCACAAAAACACCAAACACACACTCAGAGAAAAAGAGAGAGAGAGAGTGAGAGAAGAGAAAGAGAAGAGACGAGAGAGAGAGAGAGAGAGAGAGATTAACGAAATAAATTATATATGTGTATGGGTGTGTTTGTAGGGATAGTTCGACAACGAAAGAAATTTGAAGGAGAGTGAAAAATAAGCAGTAACAACAACAACATCGATAACAACAACAACAACAATAATAATAATAATAATTATTATTATTATTATAATAATTATTATTATTATTGTTGTTTTTGTTGTTGTTGTTGTCGTCGTTGCTTATTATTAGGCCTTTGGACTTTTCGGATACTTCCTCATAATTTACTAAAAATATTATCATTATTATTATTATCATTACTATTGTTGTTGTTGTTGTTGTTGTTGTTATCGATGTTGTCGTTATTACTGCTTATTTTCACTCTCTTTCAAATTTCTTTCGTTGGCGTACTACCCCTACAAACACTGTCCTGGGTAAGACGATAAACTACGTCCAACAGCCAGGCCTCTGATCAGGAGGTTTTCAGGAGCGTGTAACCACCTCTTAATTGCTGGTGTTTCCAGGTCCAGCCTGACCCGGGGTGGTAGCACCTGTTGGAGTCCCAGCTATGGGCAAATAGTTAACCTCCAAACTCGGATCAAAACACTATGAAAGTGTAAAGATAGGTTTTAATACCAGAAATACTTTGTATAAATATAGCAATATATTTTTGAAAAATAAGTATTGCCAGCAATACATTTTTTGAAAAAATAAGATATTAACAGTGAAAGAAAATTCTTACCAGAAATAGATTTTTGAAGGAAAAAATATTACCAGAAATAGATTTTTGGAAAAAAATTATTGCCAACAATGAAAGTTTTGTCGGCATTGGATAGCCCATTCAGGTTGATATGCCGTAAAACAAACCAAACCAAACCCTACGCATACACATATATAATCTCTCTCTTTTCTTTTCTCTTCTCTCTCTCTCTCTCTCTCTCTCTCTCTCTCTCTCTCTCTCCGTGTTTGGTGATTTTGTGGGTGCCTATGTATCAATATTTTTGTAAATAAGCCAACCTAATTTCTCTCATATTCAAATCAGGAGTAAGGAATCGAAATAGCACTCAGCTTTTCGCCGTTTTTTTTTTTTTTAGAATGTCTAAACGGCGCGGGAAGGCAGGTTCTACAGAGAGACAATGCCTGTTGTTTTTTGTCGGGTAACACCGGACAGGGTGGCACGCGCCACATGTCGGGTACTGTACTGTCGTTTGGTTTAACAGGGGTGGGCGGCAGGTTAGCTATTGAACGAACAAAGGCTTGCCAGGGGTGTCAGCGACGTATAATGAGGGTTTGCTTAAAATGAGTCGACCAACCAATAGGCACACTTTTGTTAAGGCAAGAAATTACGGGGAAAGAAAATGCTTTGGGTTTCGTATCTGAAACCACGCTTGGAAATGGTTGACAACCACGAAATTTGCGTCTGAAGATGGCGAAAAGGATGACGTCAAAGATTGCTTAGTTACCTGTATTCCTTCTTTTCTTCCTTTCTTTTTCCGTTTTTTTTTTTTTTAATAAGCTTTATAATTTATAAAATATAATGTTCTTTTTTTTTGCCCCTTATATTCTAATATTTATTTCTTAAATATTTTACAATTTTTTTTTTCTTTCTCTTCTGGAAAAATTAGTTTTTTTCTTTCCTTTTCACTTTTTTCACTTTTTCCTTTCTTTTGTTGTCCTAGTATTTTTTTTATTTTCTTTATGCTTGCTTTCTAAATGAATTCACTTTCATCTTTGATAACAAAACATTTCTTTATCATTTTTCTATTTCTTTCTGTTATCATTTCGGGTGACAATTTCACTGGAAGTATTACTCAAAATTAATTCTTAGTTTAAAACTTTCTTATTTTTCCTAGCCTTTTCTCTTTCTTTCTTTCTTTCTCTTTTGAAATTCATTATCATTATTTCGTTACTAGCAACCTCTTTCTTTTCTCTCTTTCTTTCTCTTTTTTTTCTGTCTTTCTTTTATCCGTTTTGCATATAATTTCGCCATCACCATATCTTTTATTTCGTTTTTTTTTTCCTTTTTCAGTCTATTTCTTTATCTTTTACACTTTAGAAATTCATTGTCTTTCTTCGTTCCTAACAACGTCTTTCTTTCTTATCTTTCTCACTTTCTTTCTTTTTTCTTTGTTTGTCTTTTTTTTACCCGTCTTGCACATAATTCGCTATCATGATTCGCCAATATTCTTTTTATTTATTTATTTATTTTCTCCGGCTTTTTTCCTTATCCTCTTTCTTTCTTCATCTTCTTTCTTTCTTTATCTTCTTTCGTTAACTTTTTTCTCTCTTTATCTTCTTTCTCATTTTCCTTATCTGCTTTCTTTCCTCATCTTCTTTCTTTCGTCATCTGCTTTCTTTTCTCATCTTCTTTCTTTCCTTATCATTTTTCTTTCCTTACCTTCTTTCTTTCTTTCCTCATCTTCTGTCTTTCTCTCCTTATATTCTTTCGTTATTTCCTCTCTTTCCTTACATTCTTTCTTTCCTTATCTTCTTTCTTTTCTCATCTTCTTTCTTTCCTCCTCTTCTTTCTTTCTTTCCTCATCTTCTTTCGTTAACTTC
Source organism: Acanthosepion pharaonis (assembly GCA_903632075.3). NCBI lineage: Eukaryota > Metazoa > Mollusca > Cephalopoda > Sepiida > Sepiidae > Acanthosepion > Acanthosepion pharaonis. The sequence continues at coordinate 2,109,445 of CAHIKZ030000302.1, forward strand.
TTTCTTTCTTTCCTCATCTTCTTTCTTTCCTTATCTTCTTTCTTTTCTCATCTTCTTTCTTTCCTCCTCTTCTTTCTTTCTGTCCTTATCTTCTTTCGTTAACTCCTTTCTCTCCTTATCTTCTTTCTTTCTTTCCTTATCTTCTTTCTTTTCTCGTCTGCCGTCTTTCCTCCTCTTCTTTCTTTCTTTCTTTCTTTCTTTCTTTCTTTATCTTCTTTCGTTAAGTCCTTTCTCTCCTTATCTTCTTTCTTTCTTTCCTTATCTTCTTTCTTTTCTCGTCTGCCTTCTTTCCTCCTCTTCTTTCTTTCTTTCTTTCTTTCTTTCTTTCTTTCTTTCCTTATCGTCTTTCTTTTCTCGTCTGCCTTCTTCCCTCCTCTTCTTTCTTTCTTTCTTTCTTTCTTTCTTTCTTTCTTTCTTTCTTTCTTTCCTTATCTTCTTTCGTTAACTCCTTTCTCTTCTTATCTTCTTTCTTTCTTTCCTTATCTTCTTTCTTTCCTCATCTTCTTTCTTTCCTTTCCTTCCCTTCTTTCTTTCTTTCTTTCTTTCTTTCTTTCCTTATCTTCTTTCGTTAACTCCTTTCTCTCCTTATCTTCTTTCTTTCTTTCCTTATCTTCTTTCTTTCCTCATCTTCTTTCTTTCCTTTCCATCCCTTCTTTCTTTCTTTCTTTCTTTCTTTCTTTCTTTCTTTCTTTCTTTCTTTCCTTATCTTCTTTCGTTAACTCCTTTCTTTCCTTATCTTCTTTCTTTCTTTCCTTATCTTCTTTCTTTCCTCATCTTCTTTCTTTCCTTTCCTTCCTTCTTTCTTTTTTTTCTTTCTTTCTTTTTCTTTCTTTCTTTTTTTCCTTATCTTCTTTCGTTAACGCCTTTCTCTCCTTATCTTCTTTCTTTCTTTCCTTATCTTCTTTCTTTTCTCATCTTCTTTCTTTCCTCCTCTTCTTTCTTTCTTTCTTTCTTTCTTTCCTTATCGTCTTTCTTTCCTCCTCTTCTTTCTTTCTTTCTTTCTTTCTTTCTTTCTTTCCTTATCTTCTTTCGTTAACTCCTTTCTCTCCTTATCTTCTTTCTTTCTTTCCTTATCTTCTTTCTTTCCTCATCTTCTTTCTTTCCTTTCCTTCCCTTCTTTCTTTCTTTCTTTCTTTCCTTATCTTCTTTCGTTAACTCCTTTCTCTCCTTATCTTCTTTCTTTCTTTCCTTATCTTCTTTCTTTCTTTCCTCATCTTCTTTCTTTCCTTCCCTTCTTTCTTTCTTTCTTTCTTTCCTTATCTTCTTTCGTTAACTCCTTTCTCTCCTTATCTTCTTCCTTTCTTTTCTTATCTTCTTTCTTTCTTTCCTCATCTTCTGTCTTTCTCTCCTTATCTTCTTTCGTTATTTCCTCTCTTTCCTTACCTTTTTCTTTCCTCATCTTCTTTCTTTCCTCGTCTTCTTTCTTTCCTCATCTTCTTTCTTTCTTTCCTTAGCTTCTTTCTTTCTTTTCTTATCTTCTTTTTTTTCTTTCCTTATCTTCTTTCTTTCTTTCTGTCATATAGATTATCATTAACCTTACTCCTTCTTTTTCCTTTAACTTTTCGGTCATTCTTTGCTTCCTTCACCCGAAGTCTTACCACTGTTCAATTATTTTTTCTTCTTATTGTATTGAGCAGGTGTTGCACCGTCATCTGTCGCTCAGCGACACCCGCCATTTCTTATCAAAATTTTTTAAGGGCAAACAATGAAGGACCCCAAAACACAAAACACTAGGATAGAATTAAACAAAGAAATGAAAGCTAAAAAAAAAAAAAAATGAAAAGGAGAAAGGAGGGTACAAAAATATATCTGTACAACTCATATGCCAAAATAAATCTGGTGTTGTATTCTTATTAAATTTAAATACAGTTCCGTTGTGTACGAGAATGAATGCATGCCACCATGCATTATTATTATTATTATTATTATTATTATTATTATTATGCTTTTCCTTTTGTACAGTCCCTTAGCCGAGACCTCGGGTAAAGGATAGTAGTAAATTCAGTTGAACCTCTGTTCACGAATTTAATTCGTCCCTGAAGGTCGTTCGTAACCCGAAATGTTCGTAAACTGAAACTATTTTTCCAATAGAAATAAATGTAGAGAAAAATGTCACAGTGCAATAAAATTGGAAAAGAAAAGCACAGCACAACAGACGAATATATACAACACAACGGTCGACTCAGAAATGATTCCGTTCGGCTTAAATCGGTTCGAAATGTTGTTCAAGAAATGAACTTTTGTTCGATAACCGAGGCATTTTCAACGCGAATGTTCTGTTTTTATTATTTATATACCAACGGATTAATTACATGTACTATACATATATATACATACATACGTACAAACACACAAACACACACACACACATATATGTGTGTGTGTGTGCATGCGTGTGAGTTTGTGTGTGTATAAAAAATATATATATATATATATATATATATATATATCTTAATTTAATTTGTTACTTAAAAGTTATATTTAATGTATCCCCATAGTACAACAGAGGGTTAAAGGTGTTAATGCTTGGATTATATCCCATTGGATTTATTACCTGTACACACACACACACACACACACACACACACACACACATATATATATATATATATATATATATATATATATATATATATATATATAAATATATATATATATAAAAACATATATATTTATAATTTATTACACTGAATTTAAACTATATATATATATATATATATATATATATATATATTTATCTATATCTATCTATCTATCTATCTATCTATCTATATATATATATATATATATATATATATATATATATATATATATATATATATTAATTTATTACTTAATACTTATTTTTAATGGATACCGATATTACGGTAGATGTTCTGTTTTTCTGTATTAATTAAACGGTATATTTATTTGTTTCCATCTACCGGCCTGAATATTCGAGAAATATTGTTATTATTGTTATTATGAAATAATTCTCCGATTCTGTCAAAGATCACATAGAAGTTGTAATCCTCAATATGCATTTGAAGAGGAAAGATACATTGACATTATTTGTATGCTCGTCCACTACACTAATTAATTCATATTCAATGCGAAACAAAAGGCCCGTAAAAATATTTTTAAAATGGGAAAAGTGTGGACCATTCTGACAAATCCAACGTATCAATATATTGATTTTCCAAGCGTAGCTTAGATTTGGCACAAGGCCGAAAGTATGGTGCACCGAGTGAGGATCGAACTCACCATTCAGTCGTAATTGTTCTAGCGAGACAAACTTGCTAACCATTACACCGCCTTGGAGTGCCCAAATAGTGATTTTCCAAGCGTAGCTTAGATGTGGCACAAGACTGGGAGTAGGGGGCACCCAGTGAGGATCGAACTCACTACTCAGTTGTAACTGTTCTAGCGAGATAAACTTGTTAACCATTACACATCCTCGAGGTGCCTAACGAATCAATATATATTATGTTACACAACAACTCACTCATAATTACAATTAAATAGAAGCTTAACATAAAATTTGATACAACTACTTCTAAGACAATAAAAAATTTAATAAATACATAAAAAAATAATAATTCAAAAATGAAAGGAAAGAATTTATTCCATAACCTGTAATAATTGCCACAAGAAATACATAGGAAAACCTCAAGGAATTTAAATAAAAGACTATATGAACACAAAAGGGATTTTTTACCAAGTAATACATTCAATTGATTAGTTGTTCACCGTAATGAATCCAGCCATTATTTTGATTTAAAAATGTTAATTTAATTGGGCAGAGTATTCTATAGCAACAGCAGCAGCCACAGCAGAAAAGAGAAGTTTCGGTTGGTGCAGTCAAGTGTGACAAGCAGCAGAAGCACTTATCTGAAGGCAGTTCAGGTAGTTTAGATTTAAGACCTCAAGTTCTCTACTCAGGATCCTGGTTCAAAGTGTTAGTTCCTGAATTTAGTGGGATAGTACTGGTGAGTTAATTCTCTGGGTCAGGTAGTTTGAACCTAGTCCTTTCCTATATGGGTGACAACTTGGCAATGACAGATGTTGTAAGCTTGGATGTGCGGGTAGTGTATGGATAACGGCTGGGAACTGGAGATCAAGTTCCAATTCTGGTCAGGTTCATTGTATTCAGTTACGCGCAAGCACCCTTGGGAAAGGTATGAATCCACCTTTTCTCCTTCCGGCTATGGATTAATTTGTAGGACTTAAACACTAAAATCATTATTATCTAAAAACTGATTATTCCAATCTAAAACAATTTTCTGGCTTTAAATAACCTGTAAAAGGTTGATAAGTTGTAAAAATCAAAACAAATCAATAAACAATGCATCCAGTGACGATATTTTTCCGCTTAAATACAGAAAAGGTGGCACAAGACCGAAATGGGGAAAGGGACGGTCGTAAATTTAAAACTTAGATAGCCACAGACACTGACCCAAACATACCACAATATTCCTAACACAAAAACAATGTATTCTTAATTACCTTTCTTACTACATTCACCATAATACCTCATTGTCTCTATGAAAATCCTAACTAGTCCCCATATGTACATTTTATTGGCTATTGCACAATAACGGAGAGCTTGAATGATTACCATAAAATTATTTATAAAAAAGACCCAGAGAAGCAAACTTAATTAAAAAGTAACAGGGGATTATTAGGCTAAGAAGGATTCATAACAGATTAATTTGACTTAAAAAGGTTAGGATTTGATGTTCAAGGAATGATCTTACAACGGTGTGAAAGTTAGAATCTGTAAGAGAGTTCCACAAGCGAGAAGACCAAGAAAAAGATGTTAGCATAGAACTAATGGTTACATCATTTTAAAATTTTATTTAATCTGTTTCACTCCCATGCAAGACAGTAAAGCCACTAAGACACAAGGGGTTAACTGGTTGGGGAAGAATTTGGATCAGAAACATTAATAATGAGCGGGAAGAGGAAATAGTAAGCAGAAGACAATAGATTGACATTGCATTTAAATTTTTGCTGATTAAAGTTGGCTGGAAATCATGGAGCCGGAAGTGAGTTTCATAAGTGAGAAGTGCGATAAAAGAAACGCTTAGCATAGAACTTGCGGTTACATCTGACCAGCTCAACTTTAAATTGATGAATCAAGTACTGCGCTTAAATTTAAAAAGTCTAGGTACCATAGCGAAAAGCTCATCCGAACAATGACCATGAAAGTGTATTTATAGAAAAGACATAGGGGAGACAACTGCCGGGTGTTGACATCAATGTCCACTTATATATTTATATATATATAATTTGTGTATTTAGGAACCAATCCTTCTTTCATGCACATTTCATTGAATACAATAGACAAGGTGCTTTGATTTATTTTTTGATACAATTTCTCATGCGATCTATTTTTTTTTCTTTTCAGATGATAAATTATATAAAACTGCCCGGATGTTCTTTTCTTCCGAGCTCTTTCGGCTATACATTTAGCCATTTTCAAGGATGAAATATTTTAACTGTTAAATAAGAAATAGTTTGTTGCATGTATGTATTTATATAATGCTTTCATTTTTCAGAACACGGTCAAGATATTGTGTCCATGTTCACAGTTGATATTATTGAGTGTGTTTTTTTTTTTATTAATAAGGCTTCCATTATTTTTAGCCTTTTTTTTTTGCATGTAGATGATGCTATTATATTAGTGTTGTCAACAAGTATGTTACGAACAGTATCTCCATGAATATTTAAATGAGATCTAACTGAGCTTTGTTCAGAAAGGCGTAGAGTGAGTCTGCTTGTAAGACATCTTGTAGTGTGGCCTATATAATTATTCACGAATTTTGATTGGTGAGGAATACAATTGCTTAATAGGCATATATATATATATACGTTTCTTCATATCTATCTGAAAACAATTGCTTATGTATGTATGCTCGAACGCATATATATATATATATGATATATAGGATTGGTGTATACGGAATAAATTCCAATAACCAATAATTACTATTTTTAAAAAAGAATGGGGTCCGGTAGGTCTCCGTGAATATTTAAATGAGATGTAATTAAGCTATGTTCAGAAAGGTGTAGAATATATGTATCTGCGTGCGCATAAAACTATTGCCAAGCAAGGCAATAAAGCCACTAAGGAGCAGAGAATTAATACGTGTGAATGAACATAAGAAAATGAAAAACATTAAGGAGCAAGGGCCATAAAAATAGGACATAACGAGACAGAAGTTGTGGTGGGTGTGTAATAGATACCGGCTGAGACATGGGAGTGACGAATTTGTGTTCTGATATATAAATTGTCGCCATTTTATATTTTTAATTTCGCGCATGCGCGTCATTTGCTTTCGATTATGTCGGCTGCACAGTATAGTAGGGTTAGTTGGGCAGCGTCTGTAAGAAAAAGAGCATCATGACGCAATTCACTCCGCCAGATATTTGGAAACGGCATGCTGTACTCTTTGGCATTTGCGACGGAAGCGCCAATGCCAACATTTCAGTGTGTTTGGGTCTCAATCTGAGGACAGTTCAGAGGATTCGGAAAGAGTTGGATGAGTTTAATGATTATTACGAAGGTACTGTAGATCGGAAAACTCACTCTGATCGTTCTGATAAGATTGGAACTACCGAATTTATTGGTGAGGGTCTCAGACTCAACACAGAGGCCTACATTAATTGCCTTGAGGAGGATAGTCAAAAGAGTGGCAGCTGGAAGACACTGGCAACAGGACTTTGCACCATGTCATACAATTAAGAGAACCTAGTCATGAGTGTAAAACAATTTCTGCGATCACATCACCCGTAACATTCGGCCACCTAACTATCCAGACTGCAAACCCCTTGATTATTATGGGTGGGTCCGCAGTTAAGCGAGAGACCACCAAAGCTCCTTCAAACAGCAAAGATGAACTGAAAGCAAAGATTATGGTAGTATTCATGAAGTTGAAGGAGAGGCAGGAGATTACGAAGTCTGGAGTCCGTGGTTGAAGTCAATGGCGATTTTATTGAATAAATGTACTTTTTAGTATTTCAAGATATTTTTTGTGGAATTTTGGTAAATATATTTGTTAAAATAAGATGTCACTGTTATTTTCATTTTCGCTTCATTTAGACGACAATTTATCCATTACACTCTGTATTTGACGTCTGCTTTAGTGAAATGTCTTGTGAATTTTAAATCTTTTCATTTTCACCCATTTACTTCTTTCAATAATGACCTACATTCATAATTAATATTGCAATATTTTGCAAAAGTTAAGGTCTTTTATAGTCGAAGAACTCACAGAGAGTTTATTCAAGCATCTTATCAAGAATTGGGATTCCTACTAAAATTGTCACGTTTCGACTCGTATACAATTTGTAATTTATTATTTAATATTAATTCAAGTTTAACTAAACTCATCGTCTGGTTCGAAGTAAGACAGATTATCCGTTTAATCTAATGAGTTATGTTGATTACGAACTAAATCTACTAGGTTAGGTTATAAATTATCAATTCGACTAAACTGCTGTACTTATGAGGTATGGCAGAGTAAACTCCCTTTGTTGATAACTAAGGGAGAAGAAAGTTTATTTCTGCCATATTTGGTCCGACGCCCCTGCTTTTTTCCTGGAGATCTATAATAAGATCCAAGGAATAATCATCAATATTATTGGTCCTGACCCGGCAGCTCAGATTCAGTAACTTACACACTGCATTGCTTTATGGTACCTAGACTTTTTAAATTTAAGAGCAGTACTAGACTGGCGTCGAAATCTCAGTAATTTACAGTAGATCTGCCTAGATGTAGTTCTATGCTAACAGTTACTTTTCTCGCACTTCCCACATGTGGAAATTTCTTCCGGTTTTTTTAGTGTTATATAGTGGTTTCACAGTGGAGGCTTGTATTTGTACTAAGTCGGTCCTAAAATAGGTTCGACGTATAAAACTTGATAAAATAGGTAATGACACAGTAATCTAGTTGTGGTGGCTGATACTTTAATATCCGACTAACGATCGTCTGACATCGACTGACTGACCAACTCTCTCAGCGACTGCTACTAATACTCCTACTTATTATAGGTGGGAGAGTCTATTAACTATAGAATAGATGTGTTCCAGTATAACATTCAACCAACTTCAATCTGAAAAAATTTAAATGCAATGTCAACCGCTATCTACTCCTGATTGTTCTTTTCCCTTCCCGTTCATTATTAATGTTTCTATTCCTAATTCCTCCACACCCTGTAACCCTTTGCATGCTGGTGGCTGTATTCCCTTGCTTTGGGGGTGATACCGATTTAAAAAAAAATACTGTTTTTATAACCGTGGAGACAACAACGGATAAACAATGAAATGAATTTCCCCAGCAATGCAGAAAAGGAAGCTGTGGAAAGCGATGAACGCCTATGTCCAAAATAGGAAAAGAGAAAGTCCTTCCAAAAATAAGCAAGATAGATAGAATCACCAAATACTTCATTAATCAAAATTGAGTGTTATTAAAAGAATGTTATTCACTCATGACTTGAATCTCGACTACAGATCAATAAACATCCATTGAGTATATATAAAAAAGAAGAAAAAAACGACTGGAAATCAAATAACAGGACTTGTGACTGTCACCATTTTTAATGGAATATTTCCGTCCTCAGCGCTGAATGGTTTAAAAATATCATCACATCACCGAATGAGAAAAATGTCTATCTGTATATGTCAGCGTTGGCGTGCACAGAATGCTCTAAATATATACATTCTATCTGTAGTCGCTGTGATGGAAAGACAGAGATGCATTCCCTAAGTTTCCAAGTAAAGCTCGGCGAAAGCTAATAAACAGAGGTTGGGGGCCGGGGGGGCGTGTCACAAGCACACAGACCATTCCTACGATTGTTCTGCGTTCGAACTGAGGTTTTTTTTTTTTTTTTTACTTTTTTAAACGGATGATCAAGCAACCCATTCGAGGTGATTTGAAACCGAGACATATTTTTTGAATCGTAAAGAACGAATATTTTTTTGTTGTTATTTGCGAGTGAATAATTACTTTAGTTTCTTTTATAATAACAAAATTCTTACAAATGCAAAGTCTATACTATTTAACCCATAGCTAGGGGAGAAGAAAAGATGGTTTCATACCTTTTCCCAAATTCTCTCTCTCTCACACACACACACACACACACACACACACACACACACACACACACACACACACACATATATATGTATATATATATATATAGTTTTATATAATTTATCATCTGAAAAGAAAAAAAATATTAGATCACATGAGAAACCGTATAAAAAACTAAATCAAAGCATCTTGTCTGTCTTATTCAATGAAATGTGCATGAAAGAAGGATTTCTGCATATATATATATCTATATATATATATATATATATATATATATATATATATATAATATGAAATTAGGTTATTTTCACAAAAGTAAGTTATTTTCACAAAAAGTTTCGCACAGGGAACGTATTTTTCTAACAATTCCCCCTACAAGCAGAAGTCTACCCAGCCTCAAGAACTAATGTTGGATACTTTCCACCGTCAATCTGTTTATTTCTCGCATCCGCTGATGAAGAACACAGGCGTGTTCAGAAACTTTCGAACATGGAACCTCAATCTCCGTGCTTCATTTTTTGTCACCTGGTTAATAGTAATTAAGTTTTTTTCGTTTTTACATCGGTACACTTTCGTTTGACTTTGTTTTATTGACCAACTTATCTACTCTATTATATATATATATATATATATATATATATATATATATATATAGATATATATGAATAGATAGATAGATAGATAGATAGATAGATATTTGATTTTGCATTCGTCAATATTTTCTGGATGTAAAGAATATAAATACTACCTTTTATGCAAGTTTCATTAAAGACGTTCAAAGGTTCTATATATCCACGCGCTTTCGGCTATTCTGTTAGCCATTGTCAAGGATATTTTTTATGTTCATAGTTGCCAAGCATTGGCTTTTTTCTTTTTTAAGCCAATATTCAACTATTAACACGGCGCAGGTATGCAGAAAATAGAAAAGAACTCGTTGGGTGCATAATCCGGAGTTCCTTAGTATTTTTGTCTTTATTTTAAAGAAGACAGTGCTCCATACAGAAGTAGAGCTTATATTATAATATTTTTTTCTTTAAAAATATGATTCTTCGCATATCATATTTTTAAACAAAATATTATATTATATATATACATATATATAAATATATATATATGTGTGTGTGTGATTATTATCATTAATATTATATTTAGTGGATGCACGTGTTTGAGTAGACGCCCCTCTCTTTAATTAATATAAATTCATGACTACTTCTTTTGTTTATTCTAAAATCGTAATAGACAATACACACACACACACATATATATATATATATATATATATATATATATATATATATATATATATATATATATATATATATGTAGTCCCTCGTATTCGCGGCCGTTAGGAAACAGAACCGGCCGCGAATAGTTAGAATCCGCGAATACTTGTAAACCCATCCCCTAAAAGTGGTTAGAAGAACCTATTGTGATTGTTAAAACCCCATATGTCTTAAACTTCCATCCTAAATGTTTTAGAAACATTTCAGACCCTTTTAAAGACATTTTTTTAAATATTGTATTGCTGACCATACGCTTACCGTAAATTTTCTTTCATACGTACCATAACCGTTTTTTAATTATGCATAGATCGACACAACTATTGAAAATACTGTATAAAATATGTTTAACAAGACATAAAATATAAAGTTAAAAACCTTTTCTAAAAACAGAACTGTGATGATGCCCCCCACGACTTAGTAGACGTCACTTTTAAGACCCCAGCTGCAATACGTAACAGAGAAGAAAGTCCAAGCACTACGAATGGTTTTACATTTGTTTTTTTACAATGAAGATGTACAATTCTGCCATTTTTTACCATAAAAATGGACTGTTATATGTTTTAAGTCACTTAAATAAAAGGAAAATAATACAAACAAATTTTAAATATGTTCTATCGAAAAAATACGCGAATCGATGGAGTTCTCAGCAAATAATCTGTACATATATTCTTCAGAAAAACACGCGAATATTCGGGTTTTCCGCGAAGAACAAGTACATATGTTCTAAAGAAAAAGCCATAAATGTGTGGAGCCGCGAATGCTGAAACGTATATATATATATAATGGAGTCTCCCGTCTGTTTCGACGTATGAGGATCTGACAGCTTAGTTGATTCAGTTATGAAATTTTGTGCGATAATCTTAAGTGACATTTAATACCCGATAGTGATTTACAAAGAAGGCCACATATGGAGCAAGTGTGACGATTGTGAGATGAGATCACTGTTAGATTGGCTGACCTTTTAGATATTGCTCTCGCCTCTTGAAGATGAGTCAGACAAGCAGATTGAAAATTGCTGAGTCCACTAAAATACGTTGATCTCCATTCTTCCTGCTCCAAGGCTAAGCGCTCAAGCTTTTATATATATATATATATATATATATATATATATATATGTGTGTGTGTGTGTGTGTGTGTGATCAGTTAGTTTATTACAGTCTGAGTTTTGCGGAATTCATTTCACTCAGAAGACTCGATTTTAGATTAGCATAACAAAATTTTACCGTCAAGCCTCCTGAAGAATGGGTTGATTCCACAAAACAAGAACAGAAACAAGACAAGTGAATAGATTTTGATTTTTATCATTATTGATATTCTATCTCTGGCTATCGTTTACTATAATTACAAAGACCGTTAACTGTTTTCTTTGAATATTTATTTTTTTCGAATATCTCCTTTCTTAAAAGAAATAATCCTTTCCCAACATAAATAACCAAAAAATCAATTTCCCAATACTCGCTTTTGAACAGTAGCGATGAAATACGCAGTTGACCAAGGCTTTATTTTTTTTTTCTCCTTCCTCTTTTTGATGGCACCAAATAAGATGAAAAGTAACCAATTAAGAAGTTAAAGATAACCCGTCAACATTAAAATAAATATAATTACATTTAATATTTAAATAACATTTTAAAATAAATATTCCCTTCAGTAACACAAGTTTGCCTGATCATCACCAGTAGTGCATATCTCCGAAGTGACTGATGCATTGTTCATGAGAGATAGTATTAGGGAGCATCATGGCTGAGTGTAAAGAAAGAGTTGTTTTAAGGTTTGATAGCTTAAGCTGACAACGTGACTTGGGAGACATGTCTAGATATTTAGAAACAACCTCAATCATAGACTGTCAGAGCGGTCTGCGTTACAGGAAAATTTCTTACTAGGCACCACTTACAAGATTATTCGAAGCGTTTTTCAAATCTATTACCATATCACGCAGCTTTGGCTACTATGCCAAACGTGCCTATGTCAAAAGTTGGTATACGTCTATTAGAAAGGGTGTCCTGATGTATGTGTATGTTCATATATTTGTAACTGTCACTTTGTTAGGGTTGCTTTTCACGCAATCATAATAATAATAATAATAATAATAATAATAATAATAACGAACAATCAAAGTTAACCGCCCAGACATCGTTATTAAAGAAAATTGCCTCCTTATTGATATGCCAGTCTCTGCAGACTGCAATGTGTCTTCAAAAAGCTATCAAAATACAAGGACCTTGAAATCGAAATCTCAAAAATGTGGCACATGAGAACAATAACAACCGTTGTTGTAGCCTTCGGATTGGTTGGAAAAGATTTCAGTAGACTCTTTGAAGAGATTCCTAGTAGCCTATGCCTTAAGGAAATGAAAAATTGTTCTCACGAGGACAGTTCACATTTTACGAAGGGATTTATCTTTGTAAAATATGTGTATGTGTTTTATTTTGTTTTTGTTTTTTTGTTTTTTAATTACACAGTGGAAAAATTCATGATACTATTTCTGACCTTAGGTCTCTGGGCGGGACCCGAAAATAAATGAATACACACAAGAAATCAAAGGAAATAAAATAAAAAATATTAATAATGACCAGACTTCGTTAATAAAATATTTCAAAAAAGGAAACTGCCAACTAATTGATAGTGATTTCCCAAGCGTAGCTTAGATGTTGCACATGGCCGAAAGTAGAGGGTACCCAGTGAGGATCGAACTCACTACTCAGACGTAATTGCGAGACAAGCTTACTAACAATTACACCGCCTCGAGGTGTCCATAGTGATTTTCCAAGCGTAGCTTAGATTTGTCACAAGGCCAAAGGTAGGGGGTACCCAGTGAGGATCGAACTCACTACTCAGACGTAATTGCTCTAGCGAGACAACCTTGCTAAACATTAGACCGTGCCAATTAATTGCTTTGACTCATTCACTGTATTCTAACGTTTCTAAAAAAATAATAATAAAAGAATTCCTAAAACTGTCAAATTATAAGGATCTGCGAATTTAAGTAAAAAAATGTGGAACCTTAAAACTACGATTATCCCTGTCGTGATAGGGACATTGGCTATGATAAGAAAGGGCACCGAAAATCATGTGAGTACAATTCCTGGACACATCTAAGAGCTAAAAAATATTACTTTGTGTGAAACTGCATATATCATCCGCAAAATCCTGTCTATGGAAACGGAACGTTTCAAATGTGCAAAGATAACTCTGTTACAATCCTTTTTTTTTTACTCATATAACTTGCTTGGATGGGACTTGGTAATTCTGCACTTAAAATTGCTCTCTGGCAAGATACAACAGTTAATAATAATAAACAAAAAGATTGACGTAAAACTTTCAATATTTTTCAACACTAAAAAAAAGAAAATGAAAAGGTGTATATTCTCAAAAAATATTCAATCTTTCGACCGTTAAAACGTATGAGGATATTTCAGTCAGTTATGTGCCATGTGTGATACACGCTTAGGCGATCATGTATCTTTCGATACATGACTGACGAGGCAGATTTTTTATTCCCGCAGTAGGTTGACATTTCTTTCTGCGGTAGACCAGTTGCCAATCAAGACTACAGAAACCGGTCTGTCGTGTTATTTACTCATAGCTGGGGGTGGGGGTAAAGAAAAGGAGGATCCATACCTTTCCGCAAGGTTATTAGCACGTAAGTGAATGTAATGGATTTTATTGGAATTCGAACTCGTCTCTCCGATTCCTCAATCCGAGCGACTATCCTTTACTCCACCGTGCCTGGGATCGACCTCTCCAGTCCGATAACATCATATGGTGAGATTCTAACCCGGGTATCATGGTCAGAATGCGAACGTTCTAACCACACGGACACTTGCCCAGGATATTTACGTAAGCAAGTTACTAACTTCCCGGCTCGAGGGAATTAACAGAATGACAGGAGAAATTCATAAGTTTTATACTAAGAGGTTTCATTAATTTCTCTTAGTAACTAATCAACTAACGGAAAATTTCAAGATGAACAAGATCACCATCAAATTAAGCACGTTTCATTTGCATGCTTTCACGCGGGCTGCTTTTCATTCGTTTTGACACGTTCATTATCAGTACAACCGTTTTTTGCTTCTTCTTTATTTTTTTCATTACAAGACAAACAAAAAAATGTGAGTTTGTTCTTTAATTCTTTCTACTTACCCAGGGTCGGACGTTGTATATTAATAACAACTGCCAACAAGGTGGAGTCTTGACCTTGCCCTGTACAGAACGGAGAAGCAACCGACAGAGTAGCCAGTCTTAGAAGCAACTGAATTCAATAAATCTTCGCCGATAGCAGACTCATGAGCTTGTGAGCCGCCATGATGTGACAGGCCTATGTATTTGGCCAGGGACAGGCTGGACGATTCTAACCTCCAACCGTTGGATAGTCTTACCCACATAGTCAGACTTACACTGACATTTATATAGATAAACGATTAAATTTTATTGATGTGTAGATAAGACATCCTTACGAACAGAACGAAAAGTCATTTTGGTTGAAAAAATATCCCGGACTACTACGGAATTAAAACACCATATTAAGCACGTTTTAGTTTCATGCCTTCACGCTGGCAGAGTTTCATTCATTTTGACGCGTTCATTACTAGTACTGCCGTTTTTTCATTAAAATAGAAACAATTTATACATAATTGTACATATTGGAATTTTTAACTGATGGAGTGTTTTTATTTTATTTTATTTTTTTTCAGTAGATGTTCAGTGTGTGTGTGAGGTATTTTAATGTATAAAGGAGCGAATGGTGACGGATAAATTCTTATTGTGAATGACTATATTGTAATGAATGACTGTGTCGTGAATCCGATTACTTAGGTATAAGATAGCTAGTGACGACCAACCTTGACTAGTCTACCTTTTTTTGGGGTCTTGTGCTACAATTACTGTATTTGTCATAAATCTTAGACAAGCAACGTTTATAGAAAGACTTATATTGTTTTTGTAAATTTATATATTTTTATACTTGAATTTTTTTTTTCAAATAAACTTGAAAAAGACAGGGTGGAGGATTAAGTGAAAGGATTATTTATATTTTCAAATATCTATCGCTTGTCTCAGCATTCTCAACAATTCACTAGTGCTTTATTAGAAGTCTTTAACCTGGATTGAAACCAGGTTGAATTTCAAAATCCTAGATCCAGTTTAAATTTCAAGACACTAAATCCAGTATAAATTTGAAGACCCTAAATCCAATTTGTATTTCAATACTCTTGATACAGTTTGAATTTGAAAACCATAGATTCAGTCAGAATTTCAAGACCTTAGATCCAGCTTGAATTTCACGAACCTACATTCACTATGAATTTGAAGACCCTAGATTAAGTTCGAATTTCAAGACCCTAGATCCAGGTTGAATTTCAAAAATGTAGATCCTCTTCGAATATCAAAACCCTTGGTCCAGGTTAAATTTCAAGATCGTAGATCCAGTTTGAATTTCAAGATGCTAAATCTAGTTTAAATTTCAAGCAACTAGATTTTGTTTGAATTTCAGGACCCTAGATCCAGTCCGAATTTCAAGGACCTAGATCCAGTCCGAATTTCAAGGCCCTAGATCCAGTTCCAATTTAACAGCCCTAGATCCAGTTCAAATTTCAAAGCCCTAGATACGGTCCGAATTTCAAGGCCCTAGATCTGGTCCGAATGTCAAGGCCCTAGATCCAGTTCGAATTTCACGCCCCTAGATCTGGTTCGAATTTAAAACACTGGACTCGGTCGTAGGAAGAAATAAAAAGAAAATTTACATCAACCTCTGATGTCGATGCAAGCTATAAAATTCAGTATCCGAAGCTACTAACTTGGTTCATTCGAACACTAATCTTTGTTTCCAGCGGGGGAAAAATTACGATTTCATCAACGGTGTAAAAAGATCTTTGTTAAATTTACGTAGGTACGATTTGATGTCATAAGTTTGGATAATCAAAGAGTTTAGACTGCATTACCAGAAATAGAATAGCGAAGTGTATTAGAATTCTCAGAATGTTTTCTCTCACCAGTCATATTTGATGAAATCGGCGCTCATATAAAACCTATGGACTTTTATAACTCACTGACATATAAGATACCCAACATCAGCAACGCTTATTAATGAAAACCTTTCTAAGATATATCGTATATTACAGGAATATTCTTGTTGTTCGCTATTTGGCCTTGCTTAACAATTTTCCAGTTCAGGGCATCACGTGCGATGCACTGGACATGTGATTTACAGGTCCCTGCATCATATGTCGTGCACACAAGCCATGATATTAAAAGAGTGGTAAAACTATGGACGCTTAAGCAAAGAGACTACTCTTGAGCAAGACGTCGGAGATGAGGCCAAATCTAATATTTTGTGCATCATGTATGGCAACAGGACGCTTGTCTGATATATATTTATCTGAAATGAAAGACATCTAGTTCTCCACTTTATTGAAATGATTATAACCTTTGCATCACATGTGATGAGCAGAGCTTAGTGTAAATAACCTATGATTAGTACGTTCTGTGTATCACACAGGTTTTTAATATGTAAGACGCTATATATCAGCACATTCTATTTGACAAATAAGCTCAGTTGCCTTGCAATAGTTCAGTCAGTTATGTGTCATGCGTGATACACGCTTAGGCGATCATGTATCTTTCGATACATGACTGACGAGATAGATTTTTTCCTCAGTAGATTACCATTTCTTTCTGCGGTAGACCATTTGCCATCCAAGGCTATTTACCTATAGCTGGGGAGAAAAGAAGCGGATTCATACCTTTCCCAAGAGTATTAGCAAGTGAATGCAATGGATCCGATTAGAATTCAGCTCTCCGATTCCTCAATGCAAGCCGCTATCCATTATTCTACCGTATATCTGATAACAAGCATGGACGTTTGGATCGTACACACGGAAATGGCCTGGACAGGTAAAAGGATAAAGATCAGTTTCTTCTTTCTATCATTATAGCTGGAGAGTAATTCACTGTGCCTTCTTTTGGTTCTACGTTTCCCACTGATATGATTATATTGAGTATATTGCTAAATCAGCAGACAGAAACAATGTCGACATAATCATTGCTAGACAATATATCTCACCAGAATATATATATATATATATATATATATATATATATATATATATATATATATATGTATGTATGTATATTCGTCCTTACGTTGAATATTGAATATTGCTGGCAAATTTAGTCTGGTGTTTCTGGTTTACATCAAGAGAGTCTTGAGAAAATCCCTCGGACATCTCGGTTCTTTTTTCTGTTTCTTAATATTTTGCTTAGATTTTGAAAGGCAACTTTGGCTATTCCAATCCGCCTTCACATTTCGGTGTTTCCTTTTCCATCCTCTGTTGAAATACTTGTCTTTATTTGCAATCCACTTAATTCGTAGAATGACAGTGTTGAGTAACTGCAATGAGAAGCAAGTAAAACTAAGGATGCAAGATTTAAAACAAAAAACAATATTATCCCCCTACTTATGTCTCTATCCTTTATGAACATGCACCTTAGATGCAACCTTTAAATATTAAATTCTTCAAACTTTCTTCCCTCATAATGTGCACCAAAAACTGTTCAGCTATCCCGTTTTGATTTCCAGCATTTACAATCACCAAGTCGGACACAATCTGGGCTGAAGCTGCTCAATCGTCAGATTACAGCCTTAACAGAATCCATATGCTACGATTCATCTTTACATGAGTCAGATTAGACCCCAAATAGTGTAAAGCTGTCATACCTGGCCTGGAGCTGCTCATTCTTCATTTTTCAGCCATGAGAGTCATTATGTCGCTCTTCATCTTTACAAGAGTCTGATTAAACTCAAAATGGAATACTGCTGTCATATCTGGCCTGGAGCTGGTCAGTCTTCATCTTTCAGCCATGAGAGTCATTATGCCGCTCTTCATCTTTACAAGAGTCTGATTAAACTCAAAATGGAATACTGCTGTCATATCTGGCCTGGAGCTAATCAGTCTTCATTTTTCAGCCATGAGAGTCATTATGCCGCGCTTCATCTTTACAAGAGTCAGATTAAAGGGTCCAAGATTTAAAAAACAATATTACCCCCCTACTTATTTCTTTATCTCTATGTGCCACATCCTTTATGAACATACGCCTTACATACACCATCATCAAATGTGATGCATAGAACACAATGCAAATAACTTATGATTTGTACGTTCTGTGCATCACGTATTATTATGGGAAATACTATAAATCAGCACATACTATTTGCCAAATAAACTGAGTTGTCTTGCAATAGTTATAAATCTGAAAGCAAACATGAACGTTTGGATAGTACACACAAAAATGCCCTGGATAGGCACAGGGATAAAACATCTTTTTACGTATTTATTACAAACTAGCAGTAGAGCCCGGCGTTACCCGGAGATGTAACAGTAAGATATAGATCAAGTATCGACCATCATAAAGACTGAAAAATAAAATTGACAAAGATTATTGTTTAATGTTGACGGCCACGCATGTCTTAATTATTTTTTTTTACGAATTGGTCAAACCCAAACTCAAACAAAAACATTGTTTTCAATCGTTATGAGTCTACCGATTGAATAAAATTTTATTATAAACAATTGTCTTGTAAATGAAATTTTTAAAGCATTCTGAATGTAAAAATAAAGAAAAAAGTGTGCAAGAAAATAAGAAACACTACCTGCCAAAAAAGAAGTGAAGTTTTGTTGAAATCGGTTGAAAAATGTAGGAAATCCGATCCCATATATAAACGAACACACACACACACACAAACAACCTGGGTTTTATAAGTATAACTCGATATGAGTTGTCCCCCTTTAATTAATGCCTCTTAATCGTGTTTTCAAATTGATTTTGTGCAAAAACAATTGTGTTTTTCCAATTTTTGGTGCTGTCAGAACCACCGCAAGGTAATTTTACGTAGTCCTGTGATGTTTTGTTGAAATCGGTTGAAAAATGTAGGAAATCCGATCCAATATATAAACGTACACACACACAACCTGGGTTTTATAATAAGTAAGATATCAGAAATTCTAATAAATGGAATTTAAGGAGTTGGCAGCCAATGAGGTTCGAACCTACAACTATATTAATACGTTTCATAGCTATCTCGTTAACCACAATCTGTCTGTCTGGTTGCTAATCACTATCTCTCTACCAGGTTGTCCTCAAATGAACGCTTCTGACCGCCATTTTCCGAACATTTCTGTTGTCCATAACTCAACCCATTTATTTCGGTGTCGTTCTATGAGTTTTGAACTACGAAGTTTCTCCTCGGTCCAATTCTCGATCTTTTCTGATAATTTCTATCCCACATAATAAGCGGGTGTACAACTTCTTGTTTACTTTCCCACCTATAGCCACTAAATCGTATTCGCCTTTCAAAGATTATGTCTGTAATCTTTGGCAGGCTCCCATATATAGTTCGTCATCGGACAGATGTTGTTTAAAGCTGACACTTAAAGTAGCTTTCAGTAATCGAGTACGTACCAATTTTGTCGGTGATTGGTGTAATGTCCAACTTCTTGACCCGCATAAGAAGACGGTTTCTACTGTTGACCTAGAGAGTTACACTTACAGATTTTGAACACTGACAACAAATTCGGCAATATTCTCAGAAAATAACTTTATTGTAAAAGACGTTTTTTTCAATCTCTCTCTCTTTCTTTCTCTCGCCCGTGTGTTTATATACACCCTTGTGCAAATTGATTGAAACAACAGCTTTAGATTCCTTTCTTACACCATACGGTCAGTTTTAGCCGGACTGGAGTGACAGGGTGTAATCGATTATTATTTTTCCTCCGATTAGCTCATTTGCAGTGGTGTGCAGTAATATAAATCTATTTTCAGGGTGAATGATGCAATTTGTTTGTCCTTGAAAAATATTACGTCATCCACGATTGCATCAGATTTTTATCACGCCTAAACACTATTGTCTCGACTGTCGATTAGTTGTCTTGCGGTCATTGTCTGCGATGAACTTTACTCTAAGGAAGCGTACGTAAATTGTAACGCTGCACAAACACACTGGCAAGCCTAAACCAGTGAGCAAATAGATTGGCCCGGAAACTCTCCTGATTTAAATCTAATCGAGAATCTGTGGTCAATCTGTAAGGAACGACTTCCTAGAATGGACATACGAAGTAAAATGTGCACTGGGTCATGTTTCATTGGAAAAATACGAAAAATTAAATAATGACGGAATTATTCGTTTTGTTTCAGTTAATTTGCATAAGGGTGTATATATGCATTTATCTTTCGTCCATGCTTAGAATATTGCTGCAAACATGTGTTTCCGTGTTATTCTTATTCTTGATAAAATCCAAAGGAGATCAGCAATATTATCGGTCCTGATCTGGCGGCTCGGCTTCAATCACTTTCCCACCGCCCTATGGTTGTCTCTCTGTGTCTTTTCTATAGAAAAAAAAAACTTTCATAGTAATTGTTTGGATGAGCTCTTCTTTATGTTGACTAGATTTAATTTAAGCGCAGTACGAGATCTCATCAGTTTAATGTTAAGCTGGCTAGATGTAACCTTAAATTCCATGCCAAGAGTTTCTTTTCTCACACTTCTCGCTTGTGGAACTCTCTTCCGGCACCATGCTTTCCAGCCAATTTTAATCTTCAAACATTTTAATGCGATGTCAATCGCTATCTACTATCCTCAGGATTATTATTTTAGTTCACACTCATTAGTGGTGTTTCTGTTTTTAATTCGCCCCCCCCCATTACCCCCTTGTGTCTCATTGGTCTTAAAGACTTGCATGCGGTGAAAGAGATTGAAAATATCTATCTATCTATCTATCTATCTATCTATCTATCTATCTATCTATCTATCTATCTATCTCAGTCTGTTTATTATCTCAGTCTGTTCATAATCTATCTATCTATCTATCTATCTATCTATCTATAACATTTCAATATCTATCACATTTCAATATCTATCTAGCTATCTAGCTATCTATCTTATTTCAATATCTATCTATCTATCTATCTATCTATCACATTTCAATATCTATCTATCTATCTTATTTCAATATCTATATATCTATCTATCTATCTATCTATCTATCTATCACATTTCAATATCTATCTATCTATCTATCTATCTATCTATCACTTTTCAATATCTATCTATCTATCTATCTATCACTTTTCAATATCTATCTATCTATCTATCTATCTATCTATCTATCTATCTATCTATCTATCACTTTTCAATATCTATCTATCTATCTCAGTCTGTTTATTATCTCAGTCTGTTCATAATCTATCTATCTATCTATCTATCTATCTATCTATCTATCTATCTATCTATCTATCTATCACATTTCAATATCTATCTATCTATCTATCTATCTATCCATCTATCACAGTCTGTTTATTATCTCAGTCTGTTCATATTATATCTATCTATCTATCTATAATCTATCTATCTATCTATCTATCTATCTATCTATCACATTTCAGTATCTATCTATCTATCTATCTATCTATCTATCTGATGGTCGTCAAGGAAACACTTCTTCCCAACCATTGCCATCATCCATAGACCTTCTCCGTTCTTACTTTCTGATTTCGGTTACTCATTGTAAATCTTTGCTGGTCTACGACTTGGCATTTTATGTCTTTGACCTCATAGAATAAGCTGCTGTAAAACTTTTCGTTTACTTTTCCAGCAATGGGAACCAACACGCACTCGTCTTGTTTTCTTTTCTTCTTACAGTGGCTACAGTGGCGGTAGCCCTGTACAAGGCCTAAGAGCCACTCGAGTTAGAGGGTTACAAAGAAAGAGATACTGTTTATTTGGATATGTGTGCAAGACAACGGTTAACCTTAGACTTGAACATGATATGATAGTTGTGATCGAGGGAACATCCTCTTGGGAGTCGGTTTCACAAGGAAGTGGTTCGGTGGAAGGTGCTGCTTGAGTGGAACTTACATCTCAACAAGGGCGGGTGGAAGGAATGAGGATGGTCCGCCAAAATGTGCGTGGCATGACGGGTTGTAGTGGTGAAGTTTAGTTCTGGTGGAACTAAGGAGTGGAGTTCATCTCAACATTCACGATGGAAATGGCAATAGAGCAACGAGAGGATTGCGACGTTTTTGCCTGTGAAGTAAGTGGTTACAGAGGGGAAAAATCTAAAAACGGATTATGAGCGTTATATTTCTTACATTCCCATACAGTACCTCATACAGTAAGGGTGTTTTCGCTTATATGAATGTAACACACTTGAATAAAAGTTGAACACGGTTCCCCGATTTTCTCGCTCTATTACACCATCCGCACTTCCATCACATAACGTAGAAAGAGGATTTGGAGAAATTAATCCTCAGTACATAGAGAAACAGTGTGTATCCCGCCCAAAATGGCGTGAATGGATGTCGAATCAAGCATGGAGAGGGGTGGTGAAAAGATAAACAGTGCTAAGGGCTACAAATAAGTGGAAATCGTGGAGAACAGTGATCGCCCACTTGCTGAAGGGATGCTGTACCTAACATAAGTAAACATGAATATTTTGTAAATTTAAAATCAGGATTTGTTTCTCTATAAATCTGTATTTTTTTTACAATTCTTTTCTCTTTTTTTATATATATATATATATATATATATATATAAAATATTAGTGGTCAATCAATATATATATATATATATATATATATATATATATATATATATATATATATATATATTTAAACAAATTTCTAGTACTGCCAAGTCTAATCAGACATTTCAGGAATAAAAATATGGGATCATATTAAACATAAGATAATTTTTTTTTTATTTTCCCACTTACCATCCTGTTTTATTACGGTATTAATAAAAAATTTTCTTGTTAGTACTCTGTTTTAGATTACCGACGATTGTGTTTGAAAATATGTCGGTCGAAAGGTACCTTACATTTTATGTTTTAAACGTGGATATTGTTGTATCTTATGTTTAATATGATCCCATATTTTTATTCTTCAAATATATATATATATATATATATATATATATATATCAGCATACCATTTAGCTGCATGTGTACCACCCCGGGTATAGAAATCTGCTTGAGATAGGATAGATTTAATTCGGTTTTAAGCCATTATTGCCAGAAAGGTGAACAGTCCATGTAAAAGAAGCTTTTTACCCCAAAAAGAAAATATATTCTTTGTTTGACGAAGGAGCATCTGCCACACAGGCGACCCCACCCTAAAAAAAATGCAATAAAAACCCCCACCCTTATAATACCCTTTCCCAGTAACCAAACGACAGCTGACACCCGAAATTCTCGTGGGGTCTTGGGTTCAGAGATATTTACCAAAATTTCAAACAATGAAAACACACAGTGTGAAATAATTATATTTTTGAATTCGAGTAATAATAATAATAATAATAATAATAATAATAATAATAATAAGCTTGTGTATGAAAATGGCGGGTAGAAGGTGGTCAAAGCCTAAAACTAAAATTAAATAATCATATGTTATCTGATTCAAGCTGGTATTAATTATTATTTGAAATACACAAGAACACAACAATACTAATAATAATTTATAATATCTATTCGATACTATTATGGTTTTATTTTTTGTTAAGAAGGAACAAAAGATTGTCCTAAAATTCCAATATACAATTATTATTATTATTATGACACACACACACACATATATATATATATATATATATATATATATATATATATATATATATATATATATATGCACATTTCATTGAATACGTCAAACAAGGTGTTTTGATTTAATTTTTTTTATGCAGTTTCTCATGTGATCTAACTTTTTTTTTCTATTAGGACTTTATTAAAGCTTCATCAGAAAATGAGAGAAGACAAAGTGACGGAATTCTGGTATTCTCTGATGAATTTTTAATTAACGTGAAACATGTTAGATTGCGATACATTTCCTATTTGTTCTTTATCTCATCATCATGTCGGATTCCGTTTCATATTTGGCCTGCATTTAATCTTTAACACACACACACACACACACAAACACACACACACACACACACACACGTGTGTGTGTGTGACTGTGTGTGTATTTATGCGTGTGTTTATTTGTGCGTGGAGTGTGTGTGTGTGTGCACATTTCTGCATATATATATATATATATATATATATATATATATATGAAGAAATATAGTCTTAAGGTGTGCTATATTTATGGGATAAAGTGCTCAATATCAGAGATAGAGCGTGTGTAAATATGAAAGTGAACATAGAAGTCAACATTAGAGGCGACAGTCTCTTTCAAGCTAGACGCAATCGTCAGGCCCGACGATTGCATCTAGCATGAAACAGACTGTCGCTTTCTAAGTGTTGACTTCTATGTTCACTTTTATATATATATATATATATATATATATATATATATATATATATATATATATTAAAATATAAGTAATACTACTCCGGAAAAACTTTAGGTGTTTTGGCTTTTTGGAAAATGACGTCTGACGTTTCGGTTTATTAAACCTTTTTCAAGACAATAAACCGAAACGTCAGACGTCGACATTTCTTTCATTTAACTACATTTAAGGATTTTTGTTTGTTTTTTCAAAATTTCTTCATTCTGTCGGATTTATATCCATTTACACTTGCTTATATATATATATATATATATATATTCATAAAAAGTTTCGCATATCGAGGATACACACAGAGGTCGGATTTTTGCGGATAATATGATATCCACCAGAAAATAAACCGTCTACAAAAATATCTGTCGCTGAGTAATTCTCATTTCTGCTTTTATTTCTCGGTCCGTTGATGAAGGACACAGGCGTGTTTCTTTCCGTGCTTTATTTAATAAATGTTTTACGAACTGATTATATAAGTATTCTTTCGTTTTGTCTTTTTTTATTAACTAACGTCTCTCTCTCTCTATCTATCTATCTATCTATCTATCTATATATATATATATATATATATATATATATATATATATATATATACGGCGAGCAGTAAGAAATTGATCGGAATAAGAAATCAGAGAGTGGAGTTCATTTCCAGTGCCATTCGTTATATTCAATATCGCGCAAATACACATGAAAAAGGCATGAAACCACCTTTTCCCGACTTACCTATGGATTAATTAGTAGGACTTGTGTCAGTAAATCATTACTATCTCGTAAAAATTTTCACAGTCTAAAAATACTTCCTAGCTTTAATATAAATTGCAAAAGGTTGCTAAACCGTAAAAAACAATTCAATCACACACGCAAACACGC
>CAHIKZ030000302.1:2137500-2145000 GCA_903632075.3 Acanthosepion pharaonis
TGAAATAATTTATTGCATGGAACCTTAAAGTCGTCTGTTTTTATTTAAATTATTTGCTCTGGATTTACATTGAGCTCTCTGGATTTTATCCTCCTTAAGTTTACTCATACGGATTACCTAGTTTTTTCATAAATAAATATATATATATATATATATATATATATATATATATGCATGCGTTCAAGCATAGATACATAACTAATGAGCATATATATATGTTTCTTCATATCTATCTGAAGACAACTGAGTATGTATGTATGCTCGAACATATATATATATATATATATATATATATATATATATATATATATATATATATATATTCCAGCTTATGTAACAGGGTTTCCTCTAGCGAGGGATATTTGAACCTTTTAAAACCCTTTATTCTATATTCAACACCATCACCTGATATGACACCAGAAATGTTGAAACAAAATGGCTGTTTTTGTAGTGATTTTTAACATATTTATGTTATAATTTTCCAATCAACAATTATATTTGCTCTACTCTGTATTGAGCACTTTTTTAAAAATAGTAATTATTAGTTATTGGAATTTATTCCGTATACATAAATATATATATATCATATATATATATATATATATATATATATATATATATATATATATATATATATATGTATGTATATATATATATATATATATATATATGCGTTCGAGCATACATACATATACAATTGTCTTCAGATGGATATGAAGAAACGTATATATATATATATGCCTATTAAGGAATTGTATACCTCATCAATCAAAATTCGTAAATAATTATATAGGCCACACTACAAGATGTTTTACAAGCAGAATCATTCTACACCTTTCTGAACAAAGCTCAATTAGATCTCATTTATATATTCATGGAGACACTGTTTGTAACATACTTGTTGACAACACTAATATAATAGCATCATCCACATGCAAAAAAGGCTAAAAATAATGGAAGTCCTATTAATAATAATAAAAAAAATAACACTTAATAATATTAACTATGAACATGGACACAATATCTTGACCGTGTTTTGAAAAATGAAAACATTTTTTAAAACATACATACAAGAAACTATGTCTTATTTAATAGTTAAAATATTTAATCCTTGAAAATGGCTAAATGTATAGCCGAAAGCGCTCGGATAAAAAGAACATTCGGGCAGTTTTTATATAATTTATCATCTGAAAAAAAATTATTAGATCGCATGAGAAATTATATAAAAAACTAAATAAAAGCACCTTGTCTATCATATTCAATGAAATGTGCATGAAAGTAAGATTGTTGCTTAAATACACACACACACCCACGCACACACACACACACACGCACACACACACACACGCAAACACAAACACACACACACACATATATATATATATATATAGATAGATAGATAGATAGATAGATAGATAGATAGATAGATAGATTTGAATAGAGTGAGACAAAAGGATGTGAACCAAATGAGCTATGTATATATATAGATATGAGCAGAATGAGATAGATAGATAGATAGATAGATAGATAGATAGATAGATAGAAAGAGCGAGCGATAAATAAATATGAACAAAATAAAGTCAGTACCAATTAAAATTATTAACCAATGGAAAACAATAGCCTCAAACACGTGAAGGAGGAATTTATAATGATTGCCTTGAAGAATACAAAACAGCACATTTAAAGACATTAGTTGCTCACCATAACAAGACTGTCCACATTTTTCTCTAAAAAAAATGTTACTCTAATTAAAAGCGTAAACAAGTCATTGAGACGAAAATGTGTAGATAATGCTTTAATCGGGAGATCATCTACACTAAGTTTGCGCCCTGGTTTTTACAAGATTTCACCATACTTGGCAGATCTTCTATATTATTCCAGTGTGGGATATTTAATAACAAATGTGATTGAAACAAAAACAGAAACAAAAAGAATATGAATGAAATCGGATAGATTATAGACATAATACATATATATATATATATATTAAAAAAAATAATTTAAAATTTCCAACGTCTCTCGTTCATGTGCATGATTCGTCGTATCAGCATAACAAAATTAGTTTGAAGTCCTAAATGTGGAAACGCGTGAGAAGAAAAGTTTTTTTCACTTTGTCATACATTTTCCCCGGTATTTTTCTTCATATATGAAAATATCGTTATCTCATATATATATATATATATATATATATATATATATATATATATATATAGGAAACATAGATAGATAGATAGATAGATAGATAGATAGATAGATAGATAGGGGGGTGAAACAAACTTTCCCCAACACTTGTTCATTATATATAAATTTTATACATCGTTATTCTCTCTCTCTCTCTCTCTCTCTCACACGCAGATACGTATGTATGTATGTATTATATATATATATATATATATATATATATATATATATATATATATATAGTGTGCATGTGTGTTTGTGTTTGTGCTTGTTCCTGTATGTATACATATATATATATATATATATATATATATATATATATATATATATATATAGAGAGGGAGAGATGTTGGATGTTTTTCAGCGTTTCGCTTTGTGAACATTTTCAAAAATACTGAAAAATAATGAAAAGTCTATTTTCTTTGGTTGGTCAAGGTTTTCCATTCCGTTAAAATGATAAAATACTTAAAATAAAAACTCCAAACAAATTATAAGAGATGGAATTCATGAAAAGAGTTGGATATACAATTGTTTTTTTGTTTTTTTTTATTGTTTAGTTTTTATTTTTATACTCTACTAGAATTTCCTTCAGTACGAGATTTTTTTAAAATTATGAAAATGATCGTATATATATATATATATATATATATATATATATATATATATATATATATATTTGTGTGTGTATGTGTATGTGTGTGTGTGTGTAAATATAAATACGGACGCAGAGATCAACACAAGGCAGTGACTATCTCCAGAATGTCTTAAAGATTGCGTTTAAGCATGAAACAGACTGTCACCGATTGGTGTTGACCTTAAAGTCCACGTTTATATTTACATACGCTCTATCTCTGATCTTGAGCACTTTTAATCATAAATATACCATGCCTGAAAACTATATTTTTATCACACACGCTTACACACGGATACATACACTACAGTTCAAAGGTTTGAAGTCACTCTCAAAATTAGCAAGGGCTGAACTTGACAGAAAAGTGACTTCGTCCCATCAAAAAAATGAAAAAGAGCTGTTGAAAAAAAAAGTCATTGAAAAAAGAATGGTATCAATTGTCAAACTTGGCAAAGAAACGCCAAAAATGTGTGCTGCAGAAATCAAAGCTAAAGGCGGACATTTTGACGAGAGCAAAATTTGATCATAATTTTTTTTTCTTTTTATTATAATAAAAATTATAACTCACTTTTTTAAACAATATATAATAATTTTCTCTTATCTAAAAGCACAACTAGTTTTTAGAGCGAATTTAAAACAAAATTGAACTGTAGTATATATACATATACATATACTACTATATATATATATATATATATATATATATATATATATATATATAGTCTATATATATATATATATATATATACACACATATATATATATATATATATATATATATATACTATATATATATATATATATATATATATATATATATATAGTCTATATATATATATATATATATATATATATATATAGATAGATATATAGATATATATATATTACTGACGCCAATTCAGTCGGGTTTCGATCCTAGCTAGAGGCAACCCGGACGTCTAGCCACACTGATGAACTGTGATACAGTGAAACAGTCTGTTTGTTGGTAACAATACATATATTTATGTACGTGTGTGTGTGTGTGTGTGTCGTCTCTGTGTATGCGTCTCTGTGTGACTGTGTACGCGCGAGGGTGTCTTTAATGAAGTAAACTTTATCTCTTATGATTGTCTCTATTCATAGTTTCGAGGATGTGCATCCTATCTTCAGGAGATTTCTTGGTGAATTTGATTTATTTTCCGAATACGTATCTATTTTCCTTAAAATACTTTTAAATTTCAATATTTATTTGTTATATATATATATATATATATATATATATATATATATGTATGAAAAAGAAGAACTCATGGATTTTAGATAGAATTTATCATTTTAAACTTTATTTGAATGGACACTCATATTTGAGTAGACGCCCCGTTTATTTATAAACACCAGATTAATTTAATTTCGTCAACTGGAGTGATTATTTGAGAAAACTTATTAAAGAAAAATAACGTGATAACTGAAATATTCAGATATGGCTATCGACTGAAATAACGTTTATATGTACACACAGACGCAGACACACAGACACAGACACACACACACACACACACATACATATATATATATATATATATATATATATATATATATATATATATGAGTGTGTCTCTGTGTGTGTGTGTAAGTATGTGTGTGTCTATACAATACTAGTCAGTGACACCCAAGATGCGCAAAAATTATTGAATTTAACGTATTTTTAAAGGTACTTGAATTTTTTCCAAAAGAAAAATGCCCAATAACGACAATACTTTTCAGATTTATATGTAAATATACAGGGGCTTAGATCAGTATTTCCGAACCGTTTTAAGCAACGGCACACCTAGGAGCAAATGAGAATATTATGGCCCACTTAGCAAAATTTTTAAATGTTATGAAATAAAACCATAGATATTTTAAAAAATAAACACACAAATATGAACTTATTTTATTTCAATGTTTCTGTTCAACTATTTGTGCAGCTTATTTAGTGTGATTTCTTCAATGTTTGGTCGAATGCGCGATAAGCAGACCTTTATTTCTTCTTCATTTGAGCGTAGTCTTTCTCACTTTTTATTTTTTTGACGCTATTTAGGATTGAGAAGCCTAATTCACATAATAAAAAGTAAAAAATTGTAATAAAACTGATAAGGCCATTTTAGCTAAGCTGGATCAAATAGCATAATACTAATTCATAAGTATATTCAAATACTAACACTGTACCATTAATACTTACACACACACATATGTATGCTGTGAAAATATTTCGCGACACATTTCTGTGCCACGGCACAGCGACTGAGAATCACTTACTAAGAGAGAGATTTCGGATCCCATTTTAAATGGCCTTGAGAGTGTTCGGTGATCCTTATTAGTTCAAATTATGATACTGAGTAAAACTTAGTTAATTAGTATATATTACATAGACATCGATATTCTTGTTATTGATCTCATCGATCTAATTATTTTACAAAAGTTATGATTTTCAATCTTTTTTATTCCTTGTCGACATCTTTCAAACAAAATTAATAAACAAACGTATTGATTGACCCGGGTTAAGTTTGGAGATGGTTGGATGACTATATCTTTCCGGCTGCTGCCGAGACAAATAAGGCCGTTATAGCAGACATGGTTGCACCTGTACACAGGTTTTGCTTAAAACGACATGGCATGACATTGGCGGGAAATTTTGTCAGGTTAACTGGCGATGGGACAAGGCGAAAGGAGGAGGAGCAGAAAGGCAAAGTGTATATCAGCAGAAATAGACGAAATTCGAACACTGGGGCATCGATTACAGCAAAGGTGGTGTCCTTTAAGACCACTGCAGCCATAAAAAAAACCCAAAAAAACAAACATCTAAAACATTTCTTAGTGCGTGGGGGTGCTTTTTGTGTGTGTGTGTGTGTGTGTGTGTGATATGAAGTTAATTGTTGAAACGTATATATTCGCTTTCGGAAAAATAAAGCCACAGACTGCTTATATCTATACCCTCAACTTGCACACACATACACACACATGCACACACGCGCGCACACACACACACACACACACACACACACACACACACACACACACACACATATATATATATATATATATATAAAATCACATTATCATTGTCCGTTTTATTAAAAACGTTCCAACCAGTGAAACACCGATTGTCAAACGCATATATATATATATATATATATATATATGTATATACATATATATATACATATATATA
The DNA here is from genome assembly GCA_903632075.3 of Acanthosepion pharaonis. Lineage (NCBI taxonomy): Eukaryota > Metazoa > Mollusca > Cephalopoda > Sepiida > Sepiidae > Acanthosepion > Acanthosepion pharaonis. The sequence goes on from CAHIKZ030000302.1 coordinate 2,143,503, forward strand.
TATATATATATATATATAGAGAGAGAGAGAGAGAGAGAGAGAGGGGAGAGAGGTTTTTGATTGATTTGAACCTTTTAAAACCCTTTATTCTACATTCAACACCATCACTTGATAAGACACCAGAAAGTACTGAAACAAAAGGGGTATATTTGTAGTGATTTTATAACATTTATCTTAAAATTTTCGAATAAAAATACACACACACACACACACACACACACACATATATATATATATATATATATATATATATATATATATATATATATTACAATGAATCATTCATACAAAAATAAGTTAGTAAAGTAATGATATAAAATGGTGAAATCCCTTCGCTAACAAAGTGTTAAATGTTTAAAGGTGCATTATCCTACAAATCACTCGGTGAATGTTATGATAAAAGTTTTTTTTTTTTAATATTTTAAGCTGTATAAGGTTTTTTTTTTTAATACGCAAGTACTTTCGACTGTACACTCAGTCATTTTCAGGCATGGAAATTATTTTGTTTTTGGTAAAATTCAGGAAGCATCCGAGAAGAAAATATAATGCGAATCGAAATATGTTTTTTTGAAATGTGTTATTGATAACATATATTTACCCGCAACGTGTGCTCGACGAGGATTTACATGTCAAACGTAAACTTCAGTTGCTGAGTGTGAACCAGTCGGCTCTCAGCACTTGAAGATTGCACTTGGCAAGAAACACTGCGTTGTACAAACGGTGTAGGATAATAAGTATATTTATTAATATATGTACTTCATAGCTCTGTTGTATAACATCGGCCATTGTTTCAATAACACCAACATTAGATGTGCAATTAATATATTTATATATTTACACACACACACACACACACACACACACATACACACACACACACACACACACACACACATATATATATATATATATATATATATATATATATATATATATATATATATATCCTAAATACTATCTATGCATAGTGGGTGCATACTTTTAAAGGGTTTTATTTGTTTTTTAACGGGTTTCAGGTTTAATATAAGTTTAAAATTTCTATCTATCTATCTATCTCTCTCTCTCTCTCTCTCTCTCTCTATATATATATATATATATATATATATATATATATATATATATATTATATATAATATCTGTATCTATAGCAGTATCTTTTTATCTATCTCCGTATCAGTATTTCCATATCTCTTTATTAAATATTTTAAAAAATGTCTTTTGTTTATTTCAGTTTAAAAATTGAATTTCATTCATTTAGACTTTAGATCGAACAGTAGAATTTCCTTATCTATCTATCTATCTATCTATCTATCTATCTATCCTATAGTATACTATCCTATCCTTTCCTTTTCCAGCAAGCTTCTGCATAAAGTCTTATTAATAAAAAAAAAACAGCAGGTGCTCTAATACAAACACTGATATTAGCGGGAAAATACACACGTCTTAACTCGCGCATGCGTATTAAGTGAGAGAGAGAGAGAGAGAGAGAGAGAGACCG
>CAHIKZ030000302.1:2150000-2157500 GCA_903632075.3 Acanthosepion pharaonis
AAATTATGTCATAGGAGGAACAATTATATTATAACTTGTTTACTGTCTAAATTATGTAACGGCATAATTGCCCATTCCACAAATTGTTTAATATCTAAAAATCCAATAAATTAATTGAGTTTCTTTTTTCCAGGTTTTCAGATAATACGTTTAGCCATTTTGATACGATTTGTCGTAAGAATCACTGAAAAATCCATTCAGTTATTTAGCTAAAAAATAACAGATAACTTCTCAATTGAGCAATGGTGAGCGGAAAAAGATCATTCATGCCTCAGTAATGGTACCAACATTCTGGTACTCTGGCTTCCATCTTCACGAACTATCAATAGAATGGTGAATAAGTTTAAAATGAAATGACAGTAGAGAGGAAAACTGAATCAGGAGGTCACAACAACAAGAAGAATCTTCATTTCAACTTAGAGTTAAAGAGATCAATTAGAAAAGATCCAACTCAATCCATAAGACGTTTGGCACGTGAGAAAAAGGCTTCATCTATGGCCGTCCAAAAGATAGTGAAAAAGAGACTTGATACGTGAGAGGTACCTAGATAGACCAGGAAAGAAAGTTAGAAGGTTAGAGATGGTGAAGATCATCTTGAATAAGTTGGAAAATGATCAGGGAATATATATATATATATATATATATATATATATATATATATATATATATATATATATGAAATTTATTTCAATTCTTCATGAGCTTCCGATCCTTAGCTATGATTAATTAATAATAAACATGTCATTTTCGTTTATGATCGATTTCATCACGATTCTTCTGTTACGCTTGTAGAGACATTAGACATTCTTATTGCTCAAAGCAGATTTCAATTGAGTGATAAAAACCTCAAAGAATTCCAATAAGATATCTTTAATCACAATGGCCCAACCTTACTCTAAGTAATGGACAATTTTGCATTTACATGATTTGAACAATTTTGCTGTTATTTTTCGGTTATATATATATATATATATATATATATATATATATATATATGGTTATCCAGACGTCTTACGTTACACCTATCTGATCACATTTCCATTAGAACCCATTTAAACACACACACACACACACAAATTTACCAGAATGCATTAGAAGCATACTAGTAGAAAACTATTAGAAAACACAAATATATTAACTGCATCCACCTGCAAAAAAAGACTAAAAATAATGGAAGCTTTAATAATATAAAAGAATAAGCCAACTCTTAACAATATTAACTACGAACAAGGCCACAATGTGCTAACCGTATTCGGAAATTAAAAACATCCCTACCACACACTAAAACATACACAGAACGTACACACTCAATTAAACTGAAAAATCGAATCATCCTTGATAATGGATAAAGGTATAGCCGAAAGAGCTCGGAAATATAAAACATTTGAACAGTTCTTACACACACTTTGTCCAGAAAAGAAAGCTCTTTTTCGAACACAAGCCCTCGTCACCCATGAATACAGCATGTGTTTTAAACTACATAAATGTTTTACATAAGTGTTTGAAATTATATAAATATTTACGCGCACAGGCAGCTGTGTATGAGTATGTGAGTACATGATTCTAGTGTTTCACCCGTAATTATTTGCGGAATTTGTATCTGAAATGTTCACTGTATAATGTTCGATCTACATTATTAATGGTCACAGCTGAATTAAGAACATTGACAAGGAAGGAAGTTATGTCTTAAATGATATATTGGTTTCGAAAAATACCGTTTTCATCCTTAGATTGCTGACATACACCTGCATCTATTCATTACATTAATAGCATTAATTTAAAAGAGGGCTCAATACCAAGAGTAGAGCAATAGTTATTCATTATAAAGATCTTACATTCGGACAAACAAATACTCACGACAAAGATGCATTTTTGTTTCTTTCTTCCTAAACTGACGAGATGCATTCGCATCGAAACAAAAATGCATCTTTGTCATGAGTACTTGTTTTTCCTTATGTTACATCTATCTATCTATCTATCTATCTATCTATCTATCTATCTATCTATCTATCCCCTCTCTCTCTCTCTATATATATATATATATATATATATATATATATATATATATATATATATATATATGTATATTTGTGCATAATTATCAGGCGTTTTTGAATAGTATTTAATTTGAAAACACCTGATAGTTATTATATATATATATATATATATATATATATATATATATATATATATATATATATATATATATATAATATAATATAATATAATGATGGTAATAAATGAAAATCCACGCATGAAATACCATTTATTATTACTATTATTATTTTTTTTATTTCCTTTGATTTCTCGCGTGTACAGATTTCTTTACTGGTCGCGCCCAGAGACCTAAGGTTAGAAATGGCATCATGACACTTTCCACTGCAAATACATATATATATGCGGAGATTTCCACATATTAATTATTTTTATTAGTATGTGGAAATCTCCGCCTTTTACCTGAAGACGGTCGCGAGACCAGAAACCCGTGTAGTAAAATTATGGAAAATAAAGCATAATATTCTTTTTAAAAAAAAATCCACATTACAACCCAAAACGTTTGCAGCAACTCTCTTTTTTTTTTTTTTAATATATATACATATATACATACATATATATATATATATATATATATATATATATATATATATATATTACATAGATAAAGTCCTTCGTAAAGTGTGGGCTGTACTTGTGAGAACAATGTTTTGTATTTCTTTGAGGCATAGGCTTCTAGGTATCCCTTCAATTAGTCTACTGGAATCTTTTCTAACTAATCCTAGGGCTCCAACTACAACGGGGATTGTTGATGTTTCCATGTGCTACATTATTATTATTATTATTATTATCATCATCATCATCATTATTATTATTATTATTATTTAAACTCTGCTGACTTTGTCATTGGGTCCTCAGTTTATATTATATTTTAAGCATTTAGTTTATTTTAATTTTTTGCTCAGGCATATATATATATATATATATATATATATATATAATTTGCTATGTTTGTAGAAGAGGTAGTCAATATCGAAAATAGAGCGTTTATAGATCTAGACAGTTTGAACATAAACATCAATACCGTATGATGATTGCCAATTTCAGGCTTTTATGTGATCAATAAATCTAATGATCGCATAGAAGTGTAAAACTGAGAGACACCACACAGTGCTAATTCCTCTGTCCACTAATCTATCTATCTATCTATCTATCTATCTATCTATCTATCTATCTATCTATCTAAGTTCTTTTATATCTATCTATATGTATGCATGTATATAGGTGTCTGTGTGTTTGTGTGCAATTTAATGAAATTACAATGTCTGATCTTTTATTATATTTACCCAATTACCAGTTAAGTTGTCGTGGACACACACACACACATATAGACACTCATTTATATTTATATATATATATGACGTTTATAGTAATATATATATGTGACAAAGTGTATGCATATATGTGCATGTGTGTACGTCTGTATGTAATGATAGATAGATAGATAGATAGATAGATAGATAGATAGATAGATAGATAGATAGATAGATAGATTTTGTCAATAACATTTTTAGATCTAATTTTCTCGTTGATTATATATTGGTATATCGATACATGGACACATCAAGAAGTCAGCAAACCTTTGATAAGTAGTCATTCGCTTAATTTTGATCGTAAATTTTCACTGTATAATGTTCCGTCTGTGTGATTGTAGGTTACTATGCCTATGTGATTATAACGTAAGCACTGAGTTAAATACATTAATAAGGAAGTAGTTCATGTTGAAAAAAAATTGTTGTATAATAATTTGTTTTCATTATTACGCTACGGATTTATTGATGCACCTAAGTTTGGTATGTTGTTTTAAATAATTTATAATTACCTTTTTTTCTCTTTGCTTTATGGGGGCAAAATAGGAAAAAGAAAAAATCCAACTCAAGGAAAATGAAGCAATAAAAATACAATAAAGCCCAGGCAGCGTTTTTTTCTACCCGAGGGACCTTGCTGGAAGGACTCACCATTTGCTCTTAGCTGTCCGAGTCGGAGTTTCTCCTCCTCGTCTAATCTTGGTGACCGGCGCCAGTCATCATCTTCAAGAACATTGTGTAATTTGGCCGAGAGAAGCAAATCCTGTGTGGTTATATTCCGTTTTTTGATTAAGAATGAGCGAGGCATCGACTCGGCTCACTCGATCGCACGGGTTGTGATAACCCGGGCTGTCAAACAACTTTTAGAGAGTTTGGGTCTTAAAGACCCGAAATGACAAGCCGTTTATTAAAAATAAAAATATATTTTGAATTTACAAAAATTTGTATGCATTTATGCGTTTAAATACCAGTATAAATTTATATTCTATGGTGTGTAGGAAGCTTGAAATTTTCTTTAAGTAATATTACTTCAACATCCACTCTTTGAATAATGACACATGTAATTGTTTTGGGGGGTTTCTTTTATATCGCATAGATATATATATATATATTTTTAAACTGATTATATGTATTTAGTTAGTATTTTTTTTTTTTTTTTTTTGCTTTTCCGGCATTAATGTGTGAGTTTCTTTGTGACGACGTGACCAAATATATTTTATATATGATCTATATGAGCAAGGTTTTGGGAGATTATGACGAGGCTGCAAATCATAAAAGATTGATGTGAGTTTTTTTGTTTTTTTTTTCTTTTGGACCCACTGTAGTTGCTGTAAATAAAATAAAATGGAATTGGAAGTGTATTTGAAAAAATATCTGGTGTTTTAGTCGAGTATTTTTTTGTTTGGGGAGGAGAATGTTGGTTTATATTGTCATGTATTATATAATTAAAAAACAAAAATTGGTTGTCTCAAACTTAGAATGAGATATTAGATGAGATGTATATTATAATCTTATATTGTAATATATATATATATATATATATATATATATATATATATATATATAGAATATAGTAAAATAAATATATATTTGTATTGATGTGTGTGTGTGCCTTTGTGTCTGTATGCGTCCGTGTGTGTGTGTGTGTGTGTATCGTTCAGCTGGTTGTATATTTCCTTTAGACTTTACTCCTTGGTATTATATTGTTGATTTTATTTTATGTTATATCATTTTTTTTAATATTTATGTTCCCTTATCAGGATTGAAGTTTTGATATAAAGTTTTAGCGTTGTTCTTTTTCAATCAGATTTCATTTTCTACCAAAAAATATCCATTTTTTTCCGTTCGTTTTCCGTTTTTTTTTTTTTTTTTTTTTTTTTTGTTTGTTTGTTATTAATGAATGAGGGGGGGAAAAAAACTCTCCGACAACGTTCCTCGACGTACAGTCCAATGTCCCAGGTCCAATTTTTAGTGGCGACGCAGGTTGAAACACCTTCACTTTATATGCCGGCACCACCCTACACACACCTCCATATTTTTTTTTTTCGCTTTCTTTAAAACTGAGGTTTTACTGTCCCATACATACGCCGTCTTCCCCCCTCTCCCTCCCCCTCTCTCTCTGTCTCTCTTCCCAAACTTTCGTCATATAAGCACCACCCTGTAACCTTCATTTATTTAATCTCTAACCCACATCTCTACCCACCCACCGGCACAAGCACCCGGCCTCAAAATGCCCTTATCCTCTCTCGCTTTCTGTCTCTTAATGTTTTTTTTTTTTTATTCCACCTTTCTTTGTTTCTTTCTTTGTTTCTTACTCTTTCTTTCTTTCTTTCTTTCTTTCTTTCTTTTTCTTTCTTTCTTTAATAGTATCAGGTGACAATGAAACTTTATAACGTACCTGTCGCTGACAGGGAGGAAGGGTGTGTGCGTGTTTTTCAGGCGGGCAGGCGGGCGTAAAGGTCTTTGTTTCTTTCTAAAAGCTTTTGTTATTGGGCACAGCGCCTGTACGCGCACGCTAGTTTACTTGTGTTAAAAGGGCTTGTTGGCTTTTCTACCCACACGGAGCGTGTAAGACAGCGTGTGTCAAATTATGCGTACACCATAAAAAAAAGGAAAAAGAAAGAAAATAGAACAATGATAGCGCGTATATATACCTGCCTGGACCCAAGTAGCTTTTGAATGCGGGTGATTTAGGTATAAGAGTACCAGTGGACGTGTGTAAATATGCAGGCGCGTGCTTCTATATAGGCTTTTCCGCTGTCTATAAATGTGTATATGCTTGCAGCTTGCCTGTGTAGGCACGCGTGGGTGAAGGTTGTGTGTGTATGTGAAAATATTTGGCTACAAAACTATTTTGAATGCATTTTTAATTAAGTTTCAACTACATCTACAAAATTTGCTATTCATAAAGAAGAGAGTATTTTATAGCATCTACGATTTATTGATGACATTTTACTAATTATGGATAGCGGTTCGGATTGAGGAATCGGAATGCTGAGTTCGAATTCAAGTCGAATCCATTATATTCACTTACGTGCTAATACCCTTAGGAAAGGTATGAATCCTCTTCTTCTCCCCCAGCTATGGGTAAATAGCAGAAAGACCGGGTTCTGTAGCCTTGGATGGCAAGTGGTCTACCGCAGAAAGAAATGGCAACCTACTGAGGGAAAATCGAAAGATACATGATCGCCTACGCGTGTATCACGCATGGCATAATGATGTCAGGTCATTCCAAGTTTGCTATTTGACCATATAACCCAGTAGTACCCCTGCAGTATGGTCGGGTCATCGGGGAATATACCAGTCCTGAGGAGGGTGTCTAGACACAAAGCAGGGTTATTTAAAAATAAAAAATAAAAACTCTCAAAAGAATGGCATGTACCTTCTTGTAGAGCCAACGATTATCTAGCACAGTAGGGTAGATTGGGCCCCAAAGCTAAGTGTGCATCTGTACAGACAGAGTATCGCATGGTGGATGGAGACTGAATTCAAAGGCCAGGGTTGGGGTTCCACTGACGGAATCAACTCACACAGATACGTGACTAAGGTGAACCTTCAATATCTGTCTGTATTTCTGAGATGAGGTATTATGTACAATATTTACATTATATTGTCCTCATCTTTGTCGCCATATTTATGACAACGTTTCGGTCGTTGTACGATTCGACCTTCTTCAGGTGGTTGGAATGTTCTCAAGGACACATGGCACAGTGGATAAAGGCGTTAGTTAGATCCAGTGACAGGACCCAAACAGTGTGAGTTTAATGCCTGTTTAAGGTGGTGGAGAACTTTGAGAGTGGATTTAACAGGAGATAACTGATAACTTACATCCATTAGATATGGAACATGGAACTAGAACAGTCTACCCTAGTGAGCGAAATAAAGGGTTCAGTCCAACATTCCAACCGCCTGATAAGGCCGGAGCGTACAACGGCCGAAACGTTGTGATAAATATGGCGACAGAGATGATGACAATAATCCGAATAATGTAAATAGTGTGAAATTCAAGTTGGCGATAAATCAACTGTGGTTTGAAATGGAAAAGGATGAGCGCCGTCAGGTCTATTTGCCCATGTTGATGTTTCGCAAGAATGAATAACTTTCCGGCGTTTCAAACCAGATATTAGGAGGGAACTGG
>CAHIKZ030000302.1:2160000-2190000 GCA_903632075.3 Acanthosepion pharaonis
GCTATCTCTCGTTCCATTATCGCCTTTTTCAGAACTGCAGAATATTAGACATAATCTCTGACAGTATAGAAAAAGCACTCTCTCCCCATCCATCTGCGAACATGCTTGTCTTAGTCGCTTAAACATTCTAATGGTAGTGATATCAACGATATTGAGACATTATATTTTTTCATTGCTCAATCCCGTAGTCCAATCAAGGATTTTCTACTAGTATCCTTAGTAAAATCGAGCAACTTGATTTAATAGTCTTCTCCTCTCCTTGCTTTTGACTATCTTCGTTTGAGAAGCTAGCTTGCGAACTTGGATCACTCTGTGGTATCTATTGATATTTCATTCCAAACCATCCATTACACAAGAACCTCCTATTCATAAGACCTCTTTCCGTGACTATCATGCCGACTGGGATTACCTCCGTGATTTTATTCGTAACACCCCTTGAACTAACATCTTTAACATATCAATTGAAAATTGTACCACTGATGTTTCTTCCCGGGTCAAAAGCCGACATGGATGCTTTCATCCCTTCTTGTAAATACCAGGTGAAACCTTGATCCTCTCCATGGGTCACACCAGCATCCTCGGCTGCTATAACACAGAGGAACTACTATTTTCGGTTATACCAGCATGACAGCTTTCGTCACAACAGACACCTTTTTGTTACTACTCATAATAAATGCAAAGCGAGTCGTTGAAGGAACCATGTCCCTGTTTGTCTAGAGCAAGGGTCGGCAACCTACGGCCCGCGAAGGCATTTTGACCGGCCCGCGAGCCTGATTACCAATGACTATATTTTTAACATGAGAGACGAGGTTTTCGAATTAGACTATCTGCCAGTTATCTTTCATTAGACTTATTTTACCAAGTTGCGTTGCCTACGTTTAATGTCAAATAATGGATACATATTTGCTATGACCCTTGGCTACATTAAAAGATAACAGAAGCGAAAGGAACGATAAATTGAAAGAGACCAGGGAGGGACTGACATGCGAGGTAGCAGAAATCTAAAGACAGTTAAACATACGCGCATTATACATACATGCCTCATGAATGTGTGGATGATACCGCATGCGTACGTACGTAATTGTATATGTTTGCAACTATTTGTACTCGTATGTATGGGTATATGTGCTTCATCTTTGTTTGATGTGTGTGTGCGTGGTTCGTTTGTGGAACAATTTTCAATAACAGTTTCAAACCTACACGTCATAATTTCATCCATTTCACTTCGGTTGATTTTTTTCACTTTGAAGTATTTTGACGTTCCTTGAGGAAAAGTAATTTTTGTTAGGTGTTGTTTTAATTTTAGATTTTCTTTTGTTTTTCTGATTTCTCAATGTTTATTTTCATTATGGTTTTAAATATTTAGGTTGACAGGGATCTGCATATGTAATTTTCCTTAATTTTTTCATTAATGGTCTTCGTCCGGCCCGCGACCCGTCATTATAACACGATCCGGCCCGCGGGGCCGAATGAGTTGCCGACACCTGCTCTAAAGAATAAGGCACCGCATAACTTCCAGCAACTTTGACTGTCATAATTACATGAGAGCTTTCATTACTAAACTCTGTTAGCTATCTCTTTTTCCTTTATTGCTCCCTCTCCTCTCAAGACTGCAGTGTATTAGATATAATAGCTGACAATATAGAAAAGGCATTTCCCCCTTCATTCATCTGTGAACATTTTTATCTTTGGTGACTTTAATGCTCACTATGACACGTAGCTGAAGCATATTAAAAATACTGATGTTGCCGGCATTCAGACATTAAATTTTAGTAAAAACCGAGCAACAGGCATCTCTACATGATTTATATCTTACCTCCTCTCTTCGCGCTTGCCGAGCTTCGCAACACTGCCCTCTTGGTAACACAGACCACTCTGTGATATCTATTGATATTTCATTCCAAACCAGCCATTAAACAGGAACCTCCTATTCATAAGACCTCTTTCCGTTACTATCATGCTGACTGGAATTCCCTCCGTGATTTTCTTCGTGTCGCCCCTTGTACGTCACGAAGAAAAAAACATTTAACCTTCATATTGGGAATTGCGCCATTGAGGTTTCTTTTGGAGCCGGCATGGATTCTTCCCTTCCTTCTTGGAAATAGCAAATAAAACGTTAATTTTCTCCATGCTTCACACCAGCATGCTCTGCCGCTATAGTCCATAGGAGTCACTATTATCGGCAATACCAGCTCCTGTTACAACAGACGTCTATTCTTCGCTGCTCGTAATGAATATAAACAAGTCCTCGAAGGAGCTAAATCTGTTTGATGAGAGAATGAGACAACGTATTGCATTTAACAACTTTGGCTCTCGTGGTTACCGGCGGTTCTGTAATAGTGTATTAAATAAATGTACGGTCTCTGTTCTGTCTGTCTGTCTGATGCGGCATTCACCCTGGGCGGATTGAGCTGGCTTCTTCCTGTTATGAGAAGAAGATTCTTGGGATAAATTACAGAAGTAGGGTACCCAGGCCTACTCGGATAACGTTCTTGCTTGCCGCGGGGTTCCCACAGACGCAGAGACAGGAACGACCAGAAGCCGCCGGTTACCGATGCAGACGCTCCTTGGATTTTCATCAGAGCCCTTGTTAGCCGGCGTGTGTCAGACCTGTCCGCCTTGGGTGGCCCTACCAGGAACGAAGTTCCGGACGGCATAGCTCTGACACTACCGTTTACCCCCCCCCCCCGACTGTGAGGTAAGGGTTGGACTTTGGGGCTTACACTACCAGGTGTTCCCAAGCGGTCCCCCATCTAAGTACTGACCTGGCTCTACGATGCTTGACTTCGGTGATCGTACGAGAACCGGTGTTTCAGCGTGATTTGACCGTAAGCTCTCTGTTCGTTCTGACTTCAATCAATTGGAAGTGCTAACGTCTGCTGGTAAAGCGGAATGCTTTGCCCATAAATTCTCCTTCATCTCTACTCTTGACTCATTTGGAGTATCCCTGGCTAGCTTCCCCCTTAGAAAATGAGAATCTACTGTGTGATATGCATATAACCCCTTCTGTGGTTTCTGATACCATCTCTAGCCTGGATCCCAACACAGCATGCGGGCCTGATGCTATCCCTCTAATAGTCATTATGAAGTTTGCTCCCGAGCTGGCTCCTGTTCTCTCGAAAATGTATAATAAAGGCATTGAAGTCTCTTGTTTTCCTGCCTGCTGGAAGTCTTCATCCTTTAAGAAATTGAGTGATCCGCCCGGCCCTTCCAACTATCGGCCTCTTTACTTTCTACCACTTTTTGAGAAACTCCTTGAGACCCTAATCAATGATGAACTGGTTAAGGGTCATACATCGCATGGGCTTTTCCAGACAAGCAATATAGCTTTCGGTTCTCCAGGTCAACAGCTGATGTACTGACAATAATTGCGGAAAGAGTCTATCATGCTCTAGATAAGCATGGTGAAGCCGAGGGTGTAGCTATGGATACTTGAAGACTATTTTTGACTATTCTGCTGGAAGTCTTTATCCGTTCCATTTTTTAAGAACTTGGGTGAACCGTCCGACACTTCTAATTAACGTTCTCCTCGCCTTCTACCACTTTTTGGGAAACTCCTAGAGATCCTAATCAATGTTGAACTGGATAAGGATCATCGATCGCAGGACACCGTTTTCAGACAAGCAATATGGCTTCCGTTTCTCCAGGTCAACTGCTGGTATAGAGACGATAATCGCGGAAAGAGTCTAGATAAGAATGTTGAAACCAGGGCTGTAGCTTTGGACATCTCGAAAACTTTCGATAGTCTTTGGTATGTAGGTCTTCTCCACAAGCTGAAAAGTGACGGTATCGCCGGACAAATTATTGAACGGATCCAGTCTTTCCTATCAAATCGTGAAATGAATGTTATCCTGAACGGCCACTCCTCTAGATCCTTTCATATTAACACGGGTGTCCACAAGGGCTCCACCCTTTTTCCTACTTGTTTTTAATTTTTATTAATAGCCTTCCCGATGACATCAGCTCTCAACTTTGTATCTAAACTGCTGACACAACCATTTACTCCTGTCTCTCGAGAGTAAATCGGATTAGTTCGATAAGGTCAAATCGGCTACTGATGTCTAAAATGAACTCAAGTCCGTTGTTAACTGGGGGAAAAGGATGTCTTGTTAATTTTAACGTCTCCAAAATTTAACTGCTCTCCATTAATCATTTGAGATGTCTCTCTTTGCCTTCTATCAGCATGGCTCATTCTAACCTCCAAGAGAGTGAGTCGGCTGACATTAAATGGAAGAATCAACTACTAAGAAAGTTGGTTCACTGTGTCTTTTCTATAAATACTTTCATGGCAATTGTTCGAATTAGCTCTTTGCGATGGTACCTAGATTTTATGAATATCGCAGTACTACACCGACCTCCCAGCCAGCCTATTGATGAAAACTTACAATAGCCGTACCGATTTCCATGTGTATATTTCATTATAATCTACAACACACACACATTCACACACAGATACAGACACACACAGAGACACACAGAGACAGACACACACACACATTCACATTCACACAAACGCATAAACATACCAACTTCGATTTGGCATATAAAAGGCATGTGCCAGACCCTCGCCAATATATATTTAAATTTCATTATAATCTACAACACAGACACACAGACAGACAAACAGACACACACACACAAACACATATTCACATTCGCACACACACACAAACATTCACATTCACACAAACGCACACATGCATACAAACACATTCGTACAAACTCATAAACGTGTAGACTCCCATTCAACCCCCAAAAGCCGTAAATATCAGACACTCACACTAAGTTACATTTAAATTTGTATTTCATTTCAAACGTGCACACACATTTTTCTGTAAATACTTTCACGGTAATTGTCCGGTGAGTTCTTCACTATAGTACCTGACTTTATGAATATAAGCGCTTCTAGACTAGCGATCCGGTCTGATCGATATGCAGTTAATCTGGCTAGATGTAAAAGTAAACTCTATGATGATAGTTTCTTTTCTCGCACACCGTATTTGTGGAACTCTCTTCTGGCTCCATACTTTCCAGCCAACTTTATTATTCAAAAATGTAAATGTAATATCAATCGCTATCTACTGTTACTCTTCTTCTGTAGTCTCTCGTTTGTGGTGTTGGTGTTGTTTTAATTCTTTCACATCCAGTAACATCTCCAAAATTTAACTGCTCTCCATTAATCATCTGAAGTGTCTATCTTTGTCTTCTATCGGCATGCCTCATTCTAACCTCCAGGAGAGTGACTCGGCTGACATTAAGTGGAAGAATCAACTGATAAGAAAGTTGGTTCACTGCGACGTGCTAGACATTTTTTCTCTTCCGGATCTATCTTACACACACACACACACACACACACACACATATATATATATATATATATATATATATATATATGTGATTATATGTTGTAAATATACATACATATGTAATCATATATCTAAAATACATAAATATATATACATACATACACATACATATATATATGTATAAAAAATAATTCAAGATGATAGAATCCAGGTAGAACTCAATGTCCAGGACAGAGTAAGGACATAATAAATTATTATTATTATTATTATTATATATATATATATATATATATATATATATATATATATATATATGTAGAAATTTTGAAAAACAAACAAAAATCCATAAATGTAGTTAAAATGAAAGAATTTGTCGACGTCAGACGTTTCAAGGTTTAATAAACAAATTTTCAAGACAAATTCATTAAAAAAATAATTTTTAAAAAATTCAGTTCAATATGACGCTTTTCATAAAACGATGGACTGTATTTCCGGAAAACACAAGTCTCCGACAGAATGTAGAAAAGATTTTTGTTTGTTTTTAAAATCCAGATAACTGAAATATTTTATAAAAGACATTTTTATGTTTAACGTTGTTATTTCATAGATACAAGTATTTAAGCAAATGCTCTGTTTATGATAAACAGTATTAAATAACATTTACCGGCCTGAATGTCCGAGAAATGAAAATATTTTCATTATGAAAATTCGAACGGACATTCAGGCCGGTAAATGTTATTTTCTGTTTATAAACTACAATTACTGTTTATTAACTGCCGGCGTAAACAGAGCATTTGCTTAAATACTTGTTATTTTATGATAAACAAGTGTTAAATAACTTAAACCATTTGTATCTATAAAAAAGAACGTTAAACATAAAAATGTCTTTAATAAATAAATTGTCGGACCTTGTCCATTTCTTAACATATATATGTATATATATATATATATAACATTCGCTCATAGATAGAGCATTACTGTCACATATGGTCCGGTGTTCTTGCTATTTATCTAGAGCTCCTTGATAAAATACAAAGGAGTATCTTGCGGTTAGGCTTCCGTCACATTCCCACCGCCTTAGAGGTGCTTCCCTGTGTCTCTTCTATAAGCACTCCCATGGTAATTGTTCGAATTAGCTCTTCGCTATAGTAAGTAGACTGTATGAATATAAGCGCAGTATTAGCCTGTTAACGACGTCTCATCGATATACAGCTGAGCTGGCTAGATGTAACCGTAAGTTCTATGATAACAGTTTCTTTTCTCGCACATCTTATTTGTGGAACTCTCTTCAGGCTCTATGCTTTCCAGCCAACTTTATCCTTCAAAAATTTAAATGCCATGTCATTCGCTATCTACTGTTACTCTTCTTCTGCACTCGCTCCTTGGTGATGTTTTTGTTGTTTTAATTCTTTCACATCCAGTCGGCCCTCGAGTCTCAGTGACTTTAATGCCTTGCTTGGGGTGAACGTGACTAAAAAAAAAAAAAAAGCCAAGACTCGTAAAACGTTTCTGGCTGAATTTCTGGGATGAGGTGTTATCACTATTTATATTATTTCTTTAAGTCTATATCGATCTACAAGTAATTCTGTACTGAACCCTTTACTTAATCTATAGGGATAGACTTTTCTCATTCTATATTTATATATAATTCTATATTCTATATTTAACGATATATAATAAAGTTATTTCTCGCCCGTTTTCACTGATTCCAAGTACACACTGCCCAACCTAGAGATTGAACTCACAATCACTATGCCACCTAGTCCTTGGTATGATGATAAATTACATCCGGCAGCAAAATCTCTGATTGGGAGATTGAAGATTTTGAGGAGGACCTGTTAGAGTCCCAGCTATGGACACTACGAAAGTACAAATATAGTAAAAAAAATACAAGCAATACATTTTATATTAAAAAAATAACCAACAATACAAATTTGAAGAGAAATTACTAACAATAACTACCTTAATTCCCCATATATAATACGCATTTTTCCTAAATAATAAGCAAAATCAGGGGTGCGTTTTATGCACAGCTACAAAATATCTTTAAAAAAAATTGCCGTAAAATAAAATAAGAATTATCATAAAACTAAATATTATTCTATGTTTAAAACTTTTTTTTTAAATAAGATTAGGAAACGCTGGCTGTAATGAAATTGGAGAAGTAAAATTTATATTACCAAACAAGAGGTGCGTATTATGCATGAGTAAAGCATTTTCTCACACTCTTAGCACAATTATAGGTATTATGGATGAAAGCGGATTATACATGGGGAATTACGGTATTTATAGTAGAGTTGCCAACAATACATCTTAACTAGTTGAAGGCAACAAATTGCGTTCAAAATATTTAGATTTCGGCATTAAATAACCCATAGAGGTGTAGATATGCCGCTAAACAAAATTAATCAACCAAACCAAAATATAACAAAACTACAAAATAATATCACCAGCCCTAGTAATCATGCCCACACAAATTCTCAAAAACTAAATATCATCTGCCATGGATTCAATTGTGAAATCAGAAGAGCATATATATTGGATTGGTGCATAATTATCAGGCGTTTTTTCAAACAATATTTATTATGATAAAAGAAACATAACAATTCAACAATAACATTTTTAAGTGATTATTCCGTAGCGTATGATTATCGACACGTATCTTTATAAACTGAAAATAGAATAATATTTTTATTAAAAAAAACGTTAACAATACAGCAATTTTTATTAACGAATAACTCGCCTATAAAAACGCTTGATAATTATGCACCAAACCAATATTAGTTGTGATAGATAATTAGAATAATGTATAAAGTTTTAAATCTTTAAACATTCTATTATTGGGTTGGTGCATAATTATCAGGCGTTTTTTAAACAATATTTATTATGAAAAAAGAAATAACAATTCACCAATAACATTTTTTAAATGATTTATTCCGGAACGTTGATTATCGAAACGCATTTTATAACCTAAAAATCAAATAATATTTTTATTAACAAATAACTCCCTACAAAAACGCCTGATACTTATGCACCAACCCAAAATAAATTATAATAAATAATAATTAGAATAATTGTAAAGTTTGAAATCTTTAAACATTCTCTATTATGAGGCGTTTTTTAAACAATATTTATTATAGAAAAAGAAATATATCAATTCAACGATAACATTTTTAAATGATTATTCCGGAACGTGTGATTATCGATACGCATTTTTATAACAGGAAAATAAAATATTTTTATTTAAAAAGTAAACAAAACTGCAATTTTTATTAACAAATAACTCGAAAATCGCTTGATAATTATGCACCAACCTAATATTTTTTTTATACCAAGCTTTCAAGAAAATTAAATTTTTGCATCAAATGACCCATAAGGAGTTAATATGCCGTTAAACAATATTATTCACGAATCAACGCTTTAATGCACAAGGCCGTTGTTGATGAATTCGATTCTCACCAAGTGAGACTGCGTTATATATCCCTGTGTTTCCAAAACCGGTTGCAGAACAAGCCTCAAGAATTCAGAACACCCTTTGATGATGGCACTGTTGCGGTCGTGTTATATTTACCCGTGGCACGCCTGACTGATTCTCAGGAGAATGACGGGGTTGTAAATGTTTCCACAGCAGTCGTAAACTATTCCTGTTATGTTGCAATTAGTCACGTAGCGATCTGTCATTTGATATATTTCAGTTGGTTTACATGTCGAATTAAAAATCCGACAGGCTCCTTGTCAAGGCCGGAATATCCTTTAGGATAGTATAGGCTGCAGCTTCGGGCCCCTAAGGCAATGATTTTAATTTTCTACATAATTTCATCAACTGAAATGATATCAGAATGACAAACTGACTTATTTGACTTTGTAGGAAGTAGAAAAATGGTTTAGTTTGTGTCATTGTGTTTCAAGTAGATAATATGTTTGATTTTAGTTCAGAAAGTTTAGCCCTTTCGAGTCCCCTTGGACATATGTGTCCCACAGATGTTTTCAACACGTCCTGCAGAACATAATTGTCCCCAAATCGCATTGATATGTGTTTCAAGTCGATATCTTTGATTTTATTTTAGAATGATTAGCCCTTTCTAGTCCCCTGAGAGATATGTGTCCCACACATATTTTCAACACATCCTGCGGGACATAATTGTAACCAAAACGCATTTGTTTGTGTTTCATGTAGATATATTTGATTTTAATTACGAATGTTTAACCCGTTCTAGACCCCTGAGACATATGCGTCCCACTGATGTTTTCAACACGTCCTGCAGGACATAATTGTTCCCCCAAACGCATAGATATGGGATAATGTGTACATAGTGTCTCATTGTTATATTTATAATACATTCAATGATATTATTTTTCTAATTCAAAGTCATTTAGATATGTCTTCTGAAACGAATAATATGTTTGCATCAATTATATGTTAATTAATATGTATATATCAATTACTTGAATGTGGACTTGAATCTTAGAAATTCGTATAAAGCAATGATTTTAATATTCTAGATGTTATAAATTCTGAATAGATTCATAAACTGAAATGTCATCAATATAACAAACTCAGATTAATTTTGCTTTATTTTTAGAATGCTGATTAAAAAGAAGTGTTTTTTTTCTACGGTTGTTTTGAAATATGTGCATGTTTTTAAAAAAATCATTTCAACTCAAGCAAGGCGGGAATGCCACTAGTACTCAGGGAATGAAAGTGAAAGAGGAGACTGAGAATAGGGTGGATTGAGGAAAGGACAAAAGATAAACGGGATGAAAAAAAACAGATGGCGATCAACGTTGCATTTAATTTTTCGATGATTGTAGTTATCAGGGAAGCAAGTAAATGGAAAAGAGCGTCCCACTGATGTTTTCAACACATCCTGCTGGACATAATTGTCCCCAAAACGCATAGATATGAGATAAAGCGTTCATAGTGTGCCATTGCTATATTTATAATAATACATTCAATAATATTATTTTTTCAAGTCAAAGTCATTTAGATATATCTACTGAAACGAATAATTATATATATATATATATATATATATATATATATATATATATATATATATATATATATATATTGCTGTATACATGAATTACGCAAATGTGGACTTGAAGGGGTTAAATATCAAAATTCGTATAAAGCAATGATTTTAATATTCCAGGTGTTATAAATTCTGAATAGTTTCATAAACTGAAATGTTATCAATATAACAAACTAAGAATAATTTTGTTTCATTGTTATAATGCTGATTAAAATGAACACTTGTTTTTTACTACGGTTGTTTTGAAATATGTGCAAATTTTTAAAATCATTTCACGTCAAGCAAGGCAGGAATGCCACTAGTACACAGGGGGTTACAGGAATTAAAATTGAAAGAGAAGACTGGGAATAGGGTGAAATGGGGAAAGGACAAAAGATAAAACAGAAGATGGCGATCGACGTTACATTTAATTTTTCGAAGATTGTAGTTATCAGGGAAGCAAGTAAACGGAAGGGAGTTCCACGGGCGGGAAGTGCAAAAAAAAGAAACTCTTGGAATAGAAGAGTATTTAGCTATTTTAACAGTAAAAGGGTGGAGGTTAGATGCCAATCTGGTAGCACGCTTAAATTCGAGACATCAGGGGAAAAGCACGTCAGAGAAAATTGCCATTAAAATATTTGTCGAAAAGGCAGAGGGAAGCCACGCCACGTCGGTGAAATTTAAAGAAATTTCTGCTTATACATTTTGAATAAATTTAGTTTAATTAACGTGAGTGTGTAGGAAATAAACTCTATATTCAACACAATTACATATACACATGATTAGTATATTAAAACACACCCAATAACAGACAATATTTCCAAGCATTCCAAAAAGATTGCACAATACAACACACACCGTTTAAATTAAATTGTCTATTAGCTAGAAATTAACAGATACTTCTTTGGACTTTATCAAGGAATTTCGTGTTAGCTGAGAATGTTAGCTAGAGAAGGCCCAACGAGTCACTTTCCTGAAGGTTAGCATCAGCCATAGAAGGCATACTGATGATAATTGCGGAAAGAGTTTATATCCAGTATTTACATTAGTCGGACTATTGTCCTCATTTTTGTCGCCATATTTGTCACAACGTTTCGGCCGTTGTACGCTCCGGCCTTCTTCAGGTGGTTGGAATTTCGAACTGAACCCTTTATTTCGATCACTGGGGTAGACTGTTCTAGTTCCACGTGCCACTCAGAAGACTCAGAAGTTCATACCCAGATGTCCTCAAGGATACATGGCACAGTGGATAAAGGCGTTGGTTAGATCCAGTGACAGACCCAAAGAAGGTGAGTTCAATTCCTGGTTAAGGCAGTGGAGAACTTTCAGAGGGAAAATTAGCAGGAGATAACTGATAACGGACATCCATCAAACATGGCACGTGGAACTAGAACAATCTACCCCAGTGATCGAAATAAAGGGTTCAGTTCGACATTCCAACCACCTGAAGAAGGCCGGAGCGTACAACAGCCGAAACGTTGTGACAAATATGGCGACAAAGATGAGGACAATAGTCCGACTAATGTAAATACTGTACATAATACCTCATCTCAGAAATATAGACATATATATCATACTCTATATAAAAACGGTGAAGCTCGGGCTGTAGCTTTGTGTTCTGGCAAACCCTCCTACAGTAGAATGAACTCTTCCTCCTCTCATAAATACTAACTTGAAGAGTCGGTTGGGAGCATAGATGCAGTGTTAGCGTGTAAATTCCTCCGTGGAGGATTTCGAATGGCTTATCATCTCTCAGTTGCGTCTTTGTCTTTGGGCAGAGTGCGCTCAGGGGATTCTCTTTCAAAGGACAGAGGGGCAACTGAGAAAATTATACTGAGAGGTACCCAGCCCTGGGGAATAGCTGCCCGAGGCTGCACCCTCCCATTGCACCAGAGGGAGGGATCAGTGCTCGCACCGAGGCCAGCGCAACCGACCGTTGAGGGGTCTGAGGGCAATTTTTGTCCTTGTCCTGGGCGTACGCGCCTGGGTCCCTACTTAAAAAAAGACCCTGTGTCACATTTCGTCCAAGTGGGAGGAAGGAGTTAATATTGCGTAGACGCAGTTTTAGCGCGTAAATTCCTCCGTGGAGGGATTTCGCATGGCTTATCATCTCTGTTGCGTCTTTGTCTTTGGGCAGAGTGCGCTCAGGGGATTCTCTTTCAAAGGACAGAGGGGCAACTGAGAAAATTATACTGAGTGGTGCCCAGCCCTGGGGAATAGCTGCCCGAGGCTGCATCCTCCCATTGCACCAGAGGGAGGGATCAGTGCTTGCACCGAGGCCAGCGCAACTGACCGTTGAGGGGTCTGAGGGCAATTTTTGTCCTTGCCCTGGGCGTACGCGCCCGGGTCCCCACCTAAAAAAGACCTTGTATCACATCTCATCCAAGTGGGAGGAAGGAGTTAATACCGCGTAGACGCAGTGTTAACCTACCGTTCAGATGTACACCCCTATCTGCTCATTACTAAATCTCTTGCTTTGTATATATCTGTTATATCAATACACTTGTTCAACTTACCTTTGTCTTCCGTGTCTTTTTTTCTGGCCCCTAAACAGGCCACAACACTTCGGACATCTCGAAAGATATTCACATGGTTTGGCATAAATATCTTCTACACATGTTGAAAAGTTACGGTGTCTCCAGCCAAATTTTTAAATTGATCCAGTCTTTCCTATCAAATCGTGAAATGCAAGTCATCCTGAACGGCCAATCATCTAGATCATTTTATACTAATGCAGACGTTCCCGAGGGCTTCATCCTTGCTCCTACTTTGTTTTTTAATTTTCATTAACGACTTTCTGGGTGGCATATGATTGGCATCTACGTTGATGACAAACACATTCCTGTCTCGATAATAAATATGATCAGTTCGATAAGGTTAAAATGGCAGCCGATTGCCAAAGGGATCTCAAGTCTGTTATTAACTGGGGCAAAGTATGTTAATTTTGGAGCCTCCAAAACTTAACTTCTCTTTATTCAGTCAGTTATGTACCATGTGTGTTACACGCTTAGGCCATCATGTATATTTCGATACAAGACTGACGAGGCAGATTTATTCCCCGCGGTTGACCATTTGCCATCTAAGAA
This sequence comes from Acanthosepion pharaonis, assembly GCA_903632075.3. Classification (NCBI taxonomy): domain Eukaryota; kingdom Metazoa; phylum Mollusca; class Cephalopoda; order Sepiida; family Sepiidae; genus Acanthosepion; species Acanthosepion pharaonis. Next base: position 2,173,408 of record CAHIKZ030000302.1, read on the forward strand.
GCTGGTCTATTCTACTATTTATCGATTGCTGGGTGGAGAGAAGAGGATTCATACCTTTCCCAAGGGTATTAGCACGTAAGTGAATGCAATATATTTGACTAGAATTCGAACTCGACTCTCCGAGTCCTCAATCCGAGCAGCTGTCCATTACTCTTTCGTGCCTCCTACCGTTAATCATCTGATAGACTCTGTAATTTTTACATCGTAAAATTAAAGAAAATATGAAAATATAGACAAGGCAGTATGCTCTAACGGAAAATACGTGATTTTACTTGATTTAAAGAAACAATTTAATTAATCTGATATTTTCCAATTCTTCTTACAAATGTTACGCTCTAAGTTTTTTGTTTAATTTTTAACAAAGCCTCTTCTTCCGAAGACATTTTTTCTAGATTCTATTTTCACGCTGCGAAATTTATTTTAAAACTAGCCGGGAAGCCACCCTTAGTTTAACTTCTGCGGAGGCTTTTTGGTCCTTCCACCTATTACCTTCAGTGTCCTATGTACGTAAAAGTTATAAGAATTTAGAAATAATAAAATTATTTTATCTTTATTCGACACCTTAATTCGGCATAATCTTTCTTCGTATACGCAACCGACCTCCATAGTTTGTTTACATTTATTTTGCGCGCAATTTTTATTTTCTTTTAAAATCACTATTCTTCACATAAAATCATTCTTAAAAGACATTAGAGAATCCTAAATATTGTAATGTTTCGAATTCGTCACAGGACGCGTGCTAGAAAAAAAAACCCTGATGAGCAAGGTACCGTGCCCTGCTTAATTTTTTAATTACGGCTTAATAAGACGATATCAGTTGCGACAAAAAGCAAAATTAAAGTTAAACGTTTAACAAAGAATATTTTTAAGACCTTTCACTCTGTTCGATATTTAAATTTAACTTTAAATGAGTTAATTATTTAATTTTTAATCGCGTATAACTACAGTACTTAATACCTGTTACTTCAGGTTGTTTATGATTCGCTAAGATCGAAAAACGGACGGACGGATATACGTGCACTACGCTTTATTTATATAGATGCCATTCTCTTGGTAACTGAACTCCAAAGTTTTACCCTTTCATGAATTATATTTCTTTTAAGCATAAAGTAGGCATTGATTTTTTTCCAAAACTGTGTCTCGCCGCGAGAAAGAAAATGCCCAAAATATATTTTCGGCTTCGCTTTCCATGTAATATATTAATGTATTGACTTGAGTTTTGCTGTCTTCTTAGCCAGAATTTCGATGCTTCTAGAATGCTTTGAAATCTCTACGACCATTTCCGCCAATTTCCCGGATTCGTAAAGTCAAAAGGTTCTGGTGTAGTTTTTTTTTTTCATTTTTTGAATATTTTTTTTTTCTCCGAATTGGGTCTTGATCTTTTACTAGAAAATAATTTTCTTCTTTTAGAAAGAATGCCTTTCTGAAATAAGGTTTCTCTGGGATTATGGTAGAAAGATAACTTATATGAAACTGGACGCTGAAAATTTGAATCAACACAAAAAGGATACAAGACGTGATAAACTTAATAGCTATTTTATTCAAACTGCGGTACGATCCGTTTTGCTACCGGCATTCCGTAGTGCGACCGGAAGTGCTTACAATCATCCTAATCATAATCTTCATCAATATTATTGACTAGCAGTAGAGCCCGGCGTTGCCCGGGGATGTAACAGTAAGAGATAGATCAAGTATCGACCATCATAAAGACTGAAAAATAAAATTGACAAAGATTATTATTTAAGGTTGACGGACACGAATGTCTTAATTAGTTTTTTGTTTTTTTGTTTTTTTTTTTTACGAATTGGTCAAACCCAAACTCAAACAAAAACATTGTTTTCAAATGTTATGAGTCTACCGATTGAATAGAATTTTATTATAAACAATTGTTTTGTAAATGGAATTTTTAAAGCATTCTGAATATTAAAAATAAAGAAAAAAGTGTGCAAGAGAATAAGAAACACTACCTGCCAAAAAAAAAAAAGTGAATTTTTGTTTTATCGGCTGAAAAATGTAGGAAATCCGATCCCATATATAAAGGAATACACACTCACAAACAACCTGGGTTTTTAACCCGATGTGAGTTGCCCCCCTTTCATTCACACGATGTCTCTTAATCGTGTTTTCAAATTGATTTTGTGCAAAAACAATTGTATTTTTCCCATTTTTGGCACTGTTAGAATCACCGCAAGGTAATTTTATGTAGTCCTGTGAAGTTTTGTTGAAATCGGTTGAAAAATGTAGGAAATCCGATCCAATATATAAACGTTACACACACACACACACACACACACACACACACACACACACACACATCTGCGTTTTATAATAAGTAAGATGTTATAAGGAGGCACTTTTTGAATTTTAGTGTGGTTTACCAATAAAAAAGATTGAATAGAAGCAAATATTTTTATACCACGAAATGAATGAAAATGTCATTTATTAAAAACGTTGATTAACTTAACTTTTCTCCAAAAAATTCTTAACTTAAAACATTTCGAAATAGGCCTACAATTTTGGCCCGTAGTTGCACAATGAGTAGCATTGTATTATCGTCTTGATTGCAGTGAGGAACGGTTTGACCGTGTTTAGCGAAAGAAACAAATACTTCCTAACAGACTTTCTCCCTTGGCTGAATGTAAACGCTTGTGTGTGTGTGTGCGCACGCGCGTCAATGCCCACCCACCATCTTGCCGGCTGGTTTTACACTCGCCACTCTCACTGTTTCTGTTTTATCGCCTTCGACAGTCCACCTTTTACAACAGAATCCCCACCACCACGACCATCATAGGCACACGTTTATATTGTTGTTTTAAACACTTTGCTTGGTTGAGTTTTAAAAAGAGCATCTCGAATACAGGTGGGTTGTTTGTTAACTCCCAGGTGAATGAGTTGCCACCGACGACACTGTCGTAACTCCGCCTGACACGCCAACAGCAACAGAGACACTCGAAACGCGACACATGTCACTGTCCCGCTTTCGATTGTACCTTTCTTTGTTTTTCTTTGTGTTCTTTCTTTATTTCTTCATTCGTCCTCCTTGCTTCTACTTTCATCCTGTCTTTTTTTTTTTTTAAATGTTACTTTCTTTTTTTTTTCATTCGTTCTTTCTTTTCTTCTTGTTTTTTTTTTCTTCTTAAAATTGATTAGTTATTTTATCTTACGTTTCGTAGTCTTTCTTTCTATCTTTTTTTTTTTTTTTTTTTTTCAAATTAGGTTCACCCTGCACAAGGCCCGGGAGCCACTCCAGGTAGAGGGTTACGTTAAGGGAAAGCCCGGAGATTTCTGTTAAGGGGTAGTTTATATTGCTAGCAGGGTAAGATATCGGTTGACTCTAGACTTGAACAGGTTAAGATTGTAGTGATCGGAAAAAACAACCTCTTGGGTATCTGTTCCACAGAGCAATGGTTCGCGGGAAGAAGCTGTTTGTGACGATGAAATACGGAAGAGAATGTGGGTGATGTGCTACTGTGTAAGTAGCATGGCGGCTCCTAGCCGTGAAGGTTAGATCTGCCGGAAATGTAGCTCTTTCCATGATAATGGCCACAGAGCAGCGTGAGACTCACCACATTCCAGCTATGAAAGAAAGAGAGGTTAGAGGTTAGAAAATAATTCTTCTCCAACAAAGACTCGGAGATGCTTTTAAACTGTATCAAGAATGGAAAGTGAGGTCTAGCCTGCTTCTTCCCAATTATGGCAACAGTATTCCATTTTAGGTCTGATCTGACTCTTTCTTTAGTTTCTTTTAAAATTTGTATTTTATTATTATTTTATGTCTTCCTTTAAGATTTCTTTCATATTTCCTTTATTTCTTTTTCATCTCGTTCACATTTTTTTTTCTTTTTATTTATTTCTTTTTTCATCATTAAATTTTTCTTTCATTTCATTTATTCAGACTTTTTTTTCATTCATATTTCTTTTTCATCATTCGATCTTACTTTCTATCTTTTCAGTTTTTCTTTCATTTTTTTTTATTCATTCAAATTTCTCTTAAATTCATTCAGTTTTTTTCTTTACATTTATTCGGGTTTTCTCATTTTACATTCCATCAGTTTTCTTTTTTTTCAATTTTTCAGTTTTCTTAGATTTTTCTTCTTTCTTCTTTTTCTTTCTTTATTTTGTATTCTAATGTTTTTGCCCAATTTTCGAATAGGTTTTCTTTTGGGATTTTTTTTTTCTTAAATTCTTTTAAAAAATATTCTTTTTTTCTCTCTTTCTCTTTCTCCTTTGCAATTTCTACTTCTATTTCTTCTTTTCCCTATGCGTCCGTTTAGATTTTTTTTATTGTTGTTTTAATTTTGTCTTTTTTTTTTTAATTACATTTTCATTCTTTCTTTCTGTCATTTTTTCTTTCTTTCGTTTTTTTCATTCTTTCTTTCTCTCGCTTTTTCATTCTTTCTTTCTGTTATTTTTTCTTTCTTTCTTTTATTCTATCGTTTTTTCATTCTTTCTTTCTGTCGCTTTTTCATTCTTTCATTCTGTCGTTTTTTCTTTCTTTCTTTCTGTCATTTTTTCTTTCTTTCTTTCTTTCTTTCTGTCAATTTTTCTTTCTTTCTTTCTGTCATTTTCTCTTTCTTTCTGTCGTTCTTTCTTTCTGACGTTCTATCTTTCTATCGTTCTTTATTCGTTGGATTAATTTCCTTCTTTTCATTCCTGTATTATTTTTCACTTGCTCCCTTTTATTTGATTCTGTTATTTTGATAATTTATTCTTTTTTCTTACATTCTTTCTGTTTTTGTTCAGTTAATTCATAATTTACCATTCCCTTACGTGTTCAAATGAACGTCGCTGAAGATCAATATTAAATCTTTTTTTTATTTACAGAATCTACGCTCTCTCTCTTTTTTTTTTCTCTCTCTCTCTCTCTCTCAATATATATATATTTATTTTATTTATAGAATCTACTCTCTCTCAATATATATATATATATATATATATATATATATATATATATATATAATTTATAGAATCTATTCTCTCTTAATATATATATATATATTATTTATAGAATCAACTCTCTCTCTCTCTTTTCGGTCTCTCAATATATATATATATTATTTGTAGAATCTACTCTCGCTGTCAATCAATATATATATACACATACATATATATATATATATATATATATATATATATATATATATATATATATGTATTTATTTATACAATCCTCTCTCTTCTCTCTCTCTCTCTATATATATATATATATATATATATATATATATATATATATATATATTATTGAGTTCAAACATCTGAGCACACCCATGGTAAATTTTTTTAAATTGGCCTCAAAAGTATTTGTTTTGTATATTAAATGAGAGAAAATTATTATACCTGTTTACAAAAAAAAGTGAGACATGATATTTTATTAGAAATATTATGACAAAAGGAAACCAGCATTTTCTGATTAAATGTTGCTCTCGTCAAAATAGCCTCCTTTAGCTTCGATTACTGCAGCACAAACTTTTGGCATTCGTTGCAAACGTTTCTCAAATTGATTCCATTCTTTTTTTAATGACTCTAAGAGCTATTTTTCATTTTTTTTTTTTTTTTTTTCGCTCTTCGGTCAAGTTCATCTCATGATTCTGAGGGTCACTTCAAACTTTTGAATTGTAGTGTATATAATATATATATATATATATATATATATATATATATATATATATATGTGTGTGTGTGTGTGTGTGTGTGTGTATGTTAGTGTATGCGTATTTATGTATGTATGTCATCGTCAACTTTATCTCGTATCCAAGAATTTAATTCTTCCTTTACTAAATCGCTTCCTTTATGATGATGACGTTAATGACTATATTCGTTGTCAACGTTGCAGGTTCGAGACTAGAATCTTCCAGTTTCCCCAAAGCCTTTTCCTGCTAACCATTCCCTATCGCCGTTTGGCCTTGCAAGGTATGGTTGGAGGAGAAAAAAATCAGAGTAGAATAAAGTGCTGATGCCGTGAATTTGTTTAAAGTGAACTTCAACTTGTCAGTAAGTGAACCTCACACAATCTTCATCTGCTGCACATCTGGAATGAGGCATGTTGAATCCACTTATAATATTGCAAAGGACTGCCAATGACTGTTATATTTTTGAGTGACGTCTACTCTAGCATGTCCTTCATGCGTAGCCCTCTTCATCCATTGGTTCATCCGTTGAGATCTGTTGTAATTATCATCCGTTCTACCGTTGGCGTCTTTAGGGTTAGTGGCGCTTAGTCTGGGTCCTCGTCTTCGACTTTTGTCTGACAAAATAAATATACATTTCTCTCCGGTTAGGAGTAGAGGTTTATCCTTTGTTTTCTGTTTAGGACGGGGTTTCCGGTTCCGTCTAATATTTTCCCATTCTCTTTCTCTCACGCGTCCTGGGTATGACGATAAACTACGTCCGACAGCAAGGCCTCTAATCAGGAGGTTTTGAGGAACGTGAAACTACGTCTTAATTGCTGGTGTTCCCTTGTCCACCCTGACATCTGTTAGGGTTCCAGCTATGGGAAAATATTTAACCCCTAAACGGGGTTCAAAACACTATGAAAGCGTAAAAATAGGTTTCAATACCAGAAATACTTTTTGTAAAAAAATTATTAACAGAAATAAATTTTTGAAAAAAATATTACCAGCAAAAAATTTTTGAAAAAAATATTACCAGCAATAAATTTTTGAAAAAAATATTACCAGCAATACATTTTTTGAAAAAAATATTACCAGCAATAGATTTTTGGACAAAATAATATTACCTGCAATACATTTTTGGAAAAAACATATTACCAGCAATAAAATTTTTTTCGGTATTATATAACCCATAGAAGTTGATATGCCGTAAAAACAAAACAAAAACAAAAAAAGACCCTTGCGTCTTAGTGGAATTATCGCCTTGCTTGAGGTGGATGGATTGAAAAAAAATCAGTTATTTTAAGGTTATCAGTATTTTATGCTGCAGTTAGTAATATTTTATTTCTGTTTGTCTTCCAATATTATTCTGATTTTATTCTTTAAATTTTAAAGCAAACGCTCAAATATAAGCCAATCATTTCGTTTTTATTGAGTTCAGAGAAACGATACCTCGTTTTTATTATTATTATTATGTAGTCGCAAATTGAACTGAAAATTGTATTATTTTCCCAGCTATAGTAATTTTAATGGTATTGCTCTAACAGAATTCTTACTGTGATGTGCCGCTTCTGCGGTTATAAGCAAACACCAACAAGCAAAAATCGGAACATTTTAATATGGATTTATTTTCTGTCTTACTTTCATTTTATCTTTCTACTTTTTACAGGAAAGGGTACAAATGAAAATCTTTAAAACTGACAGGGTTTACACTTTCACTGAAGCAGACGTTAAACAGATGAATGTTATCAAATTTACTTTCTTTTTTTTCCTTCATTATTTATTTCCTTTTCTCACTCAAACTGAACAGCGTCTCGGATATGTCTTTTTCGTCTTTCTTCTCGTTTAAAACGAGCATGAAAAATCGGCAGGCCGTAACGAAGGAAGGAACAAACCGAATTATAATATGATGTTTTTTTTTTTCTTTGTTCTTTTTATTCCTATAATTCCATTTCTTTTTTTTCTTTGTCTTTTTTCTTTGTCTTTTTTTTTTTCTTTGTCTTTTTTCTTTATGCTTTCCTTTTTTTTTTTTTTTTTTTATCCTCGTTTTCGTTTTTATCTTTCTTTTCTTCTTTTTTCAATTTTAATCTTATTTCTTGAATGATTTAATTTAGATTATAATCATATCTATAGAGTCATCCTCTTCTCAGCCATCATCTCAACATACCAAGCTCCATTTCTACTAGTCCTGGTCATGAAAATGAACGTCATCCGGCAGCAAAGCAGGTCGGAAAACTGGACATTTTGAGGAGGGTAGAACCACCTCTTTATTGCTGTTGTTCCTAGGTCTACCCTGACCCGAGGTGGTCGCACCTGTTAGGGGTCCTAGATATGGGCAAATAGTAAACCCCAGACAAAAAAAAAAAAAAAAAAAACTATGAATGTATAAAAATACATTTTTATAGTAAAAATACCATCAATATATTTTTATATAAAAAATATTACCAGCAATACCTATTTATATATAATTAACAATACAATTTTATAGCAAAATGAACAATGCATTTTATGTGTAGTTGAAGGCATATAATTTCGTTCAAAATATTTAGATTTCGGCAGTAAATAATCCATAGAGATTGATATGCCGCTAAACAAAAACAACCAACTAAATCCACGGAATGCATTGCTCTAATATAGGAACTTTGTCAGTTCACAAACTTTTGCATGTCTGGCGAGGAACCCAATACGGAAACGTTTTAAATCTCATCAGGATTACGACAAAGAGGAAAGGAGTACCCCAGTCTATTTAACCCTTTCCTAGACTATGCTCTGCACATTCCACACATGTACCTAACTCCTGGTGTTATCCTCTATCTTTATAAAAGCGAGACTAGTCCTAAAAAGGACGACTGTTGTCATATTTGGGTGGGAGCTTCCCAATTCTCACTTTCCCGTCTCGATAGATTTCAAAAGCTCCCCAGAGTCCTTATAGGTGACAAATTATTTTCTATCTTCAAAAATCTCACTCTCTTTCTCTTTCTTTCACAGACGAGAAGTGGCAAGTCTCTCACTGCCCTATCGCTAATTCCCGAGTAAGTGCTCAAACGAACTGTATTCATTCGTTCCGCCATTTCTAAACCTTCAAGGCCAACATCCGGCATGTAATTCACATTGTAGCAAACCACATTCCCTCCGTATTTCATTCGTGAGATGTAAGTTCCAATCGAGCAGCTTCTTCTCACGAACCACTGCTTTATAGAACCGACTCTCAACAGGATGTTTCTCCGATCACTACTATCTGAAACTCTTCAAGTCTAGGGTTACCCGCTTTCTTCCCCTCCTATTTGCATAATATGCCACTTACTGTTACTCTCTATCTCGAGTACCCCTTACTCCGGGCATTATACAGGGTGAACCTCACTGTAAAAAAAAAAAAAATTACAGATGTAAATGTTGCAGTTTTTTGTGTATACTATGTAACTAGTGGCCCAGTCAAAATGACTTAACTCCCTTTATAGTCCACCAGTAGAAGGTTAACCAATCAGAAGACGTAGAATATTCAATCCGTCGTGTATAAAGGCGGCCATTTTTGTTCACTCTACCCGAATATCCAGTCCAGCTTGTCAGGCGAAGAGAACCAGAAGGCCGAACTATGCTCTGCTACTTTTATCGAAATATCCACTGCTAACCTGAACAACGCTTTCCTACTGTCTTCGAAATATTCACTGCTAACCTCTGGATTCTATACTCAAAGACGACCGTCATGATGACTAACAGTAAAGAGATAAGCAGCGATATAAGAGATAATTTCGTCTATTACATCGCAAACGAATTTAATAATAGAAGGCAGCAATCCTGCTTTACATCGCGAGGTCAATGTTCTGATGATTAGGAAAAATATGCTGATGGCATAGGTATTTATAGTTGGTTAAAGAAATAATGGAGAACAGACAATCAGCATTCTCTATCAAGTGTTCAAAGAAATTGGAGTCCAGAAATATCTTTTAAAATCAGAAACTGTGAACTTTTTTCTTTCTTTTTTTTCTGTTAGTCATGGGCACGTAATTCAGGGTGCAAGAGCCAATCAAGTTAGATGACGCCCTATGGAATTGTATTAATGTAAGAAAGAACAAGCCTTAGGAGTACAGAGTTGCAGTAGACTTAAGATGGGACCGAAAACCCAATCCTAAACAGGGAACAAGGAATAAACCTCTACTTCTGCTCGAAAGAGTGTGGAAGAGTGTGAACCGGGAGTATATATCTACTCTTTTTATCTGGAATTGGAATGAAAGCAGTGATGCTACATAAACTAAATCCATCATAAATATTCAGAATGTAGAATTAGTAAATACCAAAAAAAATTAAATAACTCCGTGTATGAATCAGTTCCAACAAACTTAGCGTAGGAGATAAGAAAGCTAGATGAAGAATAGGCTACGATAAAGATAGTTTCGCTCATCATCGTAAATTTCTACAAGACCAAAATACTAACATGTACTTAAATAGCCTCTTCAGAACAAGACTTTCATTTGGCTATCATGGATGGGGCCAAAAGGTTTAAAATATATCTAGACCGTTTGATGTATACAAACCCTACCTAGAATTAATGGTTAAAATGATTTTGAGCGAGTGAAGTCTGAGAGTCTTGGCAAAGGCATCCTTCATAAAATCTTGTAAACTGACGCTACAGAATCACCAACAAAGATCTGTTCCAAATAACGGAAAACATATCATTTTAGGAGTTTCAACAAAAGCAACAATTAAAATAGATATCACAGTTTGGCTTGGGTTGTTGTTTTTTTTTTTCCTTTTGTTTTACGGTATATCAACCTCAATGGGTTATTTAATGCCGACAAGATTTTTATTGCTCGTAATATTTTTTCAAAAATGTATTGCTGGTAATATATTTTTTTCTTCAAAAATGTATTGCTGGTAATTTTTTTTCCAAAAATATATTGCTGCTAATAATAAAAAAAAAATGTTCTGATCAGCTATATTTTCTAGATCTACCAGTTCAGACCTTTACAGCAAAGATCTGCATTCCAAGTATAAAGAGTGAACCATTCTCGTTCCTTTCGTATTCTTTTATTAAAAAGGAAATTCCATTCTGATAGCATCTTTACGGAACAGTCACTCTCGAGGATGCTTCGAGGGTCAACACTAATGTATCCTTTATATAATGTACAATTTTTACCTCTTCCTCATATGTCCATAAAACAAAATCATTTAATAGTTTGGTTTGGTTTGGTTTGGTTTGGTTTACGGCATATCAACCTCAATGGTTTATTTAATGCCGATAAGATTTTTATTTACAGTATTTACATTTGTCGGACTATTGTCCTCATCTTTGTCGCCATATTTGTCACAACGTTTCGGCCGTTGTACGCTCCGGCCTTCTTCAGGTGGTTGGAATTTCGAACTGAACCCTTTATTTCGATCGCTGGGGTAGACTGTTCTAGTTCCACGTGCCATGATGGATGTCAGTTATCAGTTATCTCCTGCTAATTTTCCCTCTGAAAGTTCTCCACTGCCTTAACCAGGAATTGAACTGGATCTAACCAACGCCTTTATCCACTGTGCCATGTGTCCTTGAGGACATCTGGGTATGAACTTCTGAGTATTATAAACCTAATGTTTTCAGTATCATTTTTACCAGTGCTCATATTGCAATTTTTTGCTGTTATCATTGCAGTGACAGACCCAAAGAAGGTGAGTTCAAATTCCAACCACCTGAAGAAGTCCGACTAATGTAAATACTGTACATAATACCTCATCTCAGAAATATAGACAGACTCTGAAGATTTTTATTGCTGAAAATAATTACCATTTATGAATACCGTTCAATGACATTGAGCAATAAGTCTTGAAACTGTATTATTTTTTTCAAAAATATATTGCTGGTATTTTTTATAGATCCATTGCTGGTAATAATGTATTGCTGGTAATAGTTTTTCCTTTAAATATTCATTTTTTACAAAAAATGTATTGCTGGTATTAAAACCAATTTTTACACTTTCATAGTGTTTTGACTCAAGTTTTCACCTATTTACCCATAGCTTGGACCCTAATAGGTGCTACCACCCTGGTGCTTCTCAAAACCTTCCGATCAGAGGCCTTGCTGTTGGACGTAGTTTATCGTCTTACCCAGGACGTTTGATGTCACATGTAACGCGAAGAAAACATAATGATGTCATTAAGACGTTTTTCTCTTTTCATTCATTCAATGTTTCTTTCTCTCTATCTTTCTCTCTGTCCCTCTCTTTTCATTCAGTCACTGTTTCTTTTTCTTTTCATTTAGGCATTTGCCTTTCTCTCTCTCTCTCTCTTTCTCTCTCTCTCTCTCTCTCTCTCTCTCTCTTCATCCACAAATTGTTTCTTTCCGTCTTTTCGTTTAGTCATTTTTTATTTCTTCCACTCTATTTTAATTCAATGTTTATTTATTTCAAGGACGTTTTTAATCATTTCACCCCAAGCATGTAAATAAAGCCACTATGACGCAAGGGATTACTGATTGTGAAAGAATATGAGAAAAAGAATGGTGATTGGAATTTCGAACTGAACCCTTTATTTCGTCAACAGGGTTATATTGTTCTAGTTCCACGTGCCATGCCTCTTCCGGATGTCTCAGTTATTTTCCTTTAAGTCAACTTTCCAAGTTTTTTCGTTCACCGCTGTTGCAGCCTGGTATTGAACTCACAACTCTTACGATCCAGTCACTGGTTCTAAACAACATCTTTATCAATTGGCCCAGTGGATAAAGACAGCCGGCAGAGACATGGTACATGAAACTAGAACAATATACCCCGGTTGACAAAATACAGAGTTCGGTTCGATATTCCAATCGCCTGAAGAAAGCCGAAGCGCACCAAGGTCGAAACGCTGTGAATATGGCAATGAAGATGAGGATAACAATCTGCATAATGCAAATAATGTACATAATCATAATACCTCATCTCAGAGATATAGACAGATAGTGAGAAGAATTGTTTAGCACGACACAGTGAACCAATTTTCCTAGCAGCACACCTAGCAATGGATTCAATATAATCTTTCCACTTCATATCAGAAAAAATAGCATGAGAAGGCGTATGAGTCGCCATGCTGATGAAAGGCATAAAGGGTGACCATTTTCATACAGGAGTAAATAGTTGTGTCATCAGCATAGATAGCGATTTGATACCTGATGACATATAGACGATCGATGAAGAAAATAGGCAATAATGTAGGTTCAAGGATAGCGTCCAGGAAGACATCGGTATTAACGCAAAAAGATCTAGAAGAGTGGCCGTTCAGGACAATTTTCATTTCGTGATTTGATAAGAAAGATTGAAACAGGTAAAAAAAAATATCGTTCAGAAATACCATAATCTTCAACTTTTGAAAAGAACCAGCGTGCTAAATCCTGACAAACGCTTTCGAGATATGCAAAGTAAGATTCATCATTCTTTTCTATAGCTTAATATACGTTTCCAGCACCAACTTTTAAAACATCAGCAGTTGACATAGAGAAGCGAAAGTCATATTGCTTGTTTGAAAAAAGATTCTGCTAGGTGAGATGCTTAACAAATTTTGGTGTTGATTGGAGCCTCTAGTACATAGCCAAAAAACAAAAAAAAAAACAAAAAAAAACGCTAATAGACAAATAAATGGATCAGTTGGTTCGACTGAGTTCTTAAAACTGGAACTGCAAAAGAGGATTTCCAACAAGCAGGGAAGCAAGAAGCAGCAAGGCATTTATTATAGATCGTAGAGAAGACGAGCCATTTCAGGAATTCTTAAGGACTATTGTCGGGATACCATGTGGACTTACACATGTTTTGTGAGCATCCAGTTTAGAGAAACCGTAGACGATGTTATATGCATATCACTCAACAGGGACTTAGTTCTAGGGAGGGAGGCGGGCAAAGATAGTTCAGATCCATCAAGAGTAGAAATGAAAAATAATTTACGAATAAAATATTCTGCTTTATCAGCAGAAGATAATAACACCTCAAATTGAGAGAAGAGAGGAGGATAGATAACTTACTCTTATTTAATAGAATATCGCAGAGTCGAGATTTGACATGAGGGCCAAAATTATTAGACGTTTTACGGTGCCTGATTCTGTCGGGGAGGAACGACTTAACTCCATTGAGCCAATAATAGTAAAAAAAAAAACAAACCAAGGAATTGTTATTGATTATTGAATGTTATTAGTCTTGACCTGACATTTCAACTTCATTCACTTTCCCACCGCGATAACGTAACTTCCATGTACCTTTTCTATAAATATATTCATTGTAATTGTTCTGATGAACCTTCATCTATGGTATCTAAACTTTATGAATTTAAGCGTGATAATAGAGTGGCGACTAGTTCTGATGATTTAACAGTTGAAATGGCTAGATGCAACCGTAATTTCTATGCTAAGAGGTTCTTCTCTCGCACTTCCCGTTTGTCGAAATCTATTCCGACTTGCTTTCCCAGTCATCTTTGAGCTTCAAAATTTAAATGCAATGTCAATCGTTATCTTCTGTCTTGTTAATTGCTGTTCTTTTATTGTTCTCTCTCCTTAATAGTGATTTTTTTCTTCTCATATTCTCTAATACCCAGTAACCTCTTGCGTCTTAGTGGCTTTATTGCTTTGGTTGGGGTGAATTGATTAAACATCAACAAAAAAGAGAAATGAGATTTATACTGTCAAATACGTTATTTCCTTAAGATACAAGCGTACAATCGGTTTTCCGGTTACTTTATGGACAGCTATTTTAATCTAAATATGCATTAGACTGCTATTGTTAATCAGCTGAAAACTGCAGAGCAAGGACGCATGACTGATAGGAAATACAGGTAACTCTTAAATTGTGTTTTGTTTGATATTCAACTGTTACCTGCAAATATCCTTGGTATGAATACAACTCTCCCGCCCCACCAGCTATGGGTAAATAGTAGGACAGACATAGTTCTAAAGCCTTGGGTGTCAACCAGTCTAGGAGAACGAAAAATCTAAATTCAAAATTGTATTTATCCCTGACGAAGCACTTACTATGCAGCTAAGGGAATTTATGAAATCAATAATGGAAAATTCGGTTATTTTGACAGGGTGTGAAAAACCGATAACTATGGAATAAAAGTCGATTAAAAATTAATTTTAGGGCCGTTTTGGAGTAGGGATTTAAGGACTAAGCACCCCATTCTCCTATATTTTTTAAATAACTAAAAATTGTGTGTGTTCAGATAAAACCCCACTACAGAAATACTAAGGGCGTACATTCTGGAGGAGGCTAGCCTCACCCATACATCTAAATAAGTATTAACTAAAAAAAAAAAAAAATCATGGGTTCCAGTCTACATAAAATTCCACTGCAACAATACCAGGGCCGTACTTTTTTGGATGGGCCGGGGTTTAGGAGTTAACCGCACCTCCAATATTTTTAAATAAATATTTTTTTAAAATAAGTATTTAATTACTATACACTGTTGTTTTCAAGCAAATAAAATCGATTTATCTAAGTAAAAATTAAGTTCTTGTATCTTCTTTTCAAATTGTTATTTTAGTAAAAAAGTAGTAAATAAATAAATAAATTTTAGATAGTTATTTCTTTTTAAAGACGCAAAAATATAACCTCATTTCTATTTGAAAAATATAAGGGAACGGAGTCGTAGTCCCCAAATACCTACTCCAGAACGGCCTTAAAAATTAATCTTTAATCGAATTTTATTCCATAGTTACCGAATTTTCCTAACTTATCAAAATTGCCAAATTTTCCGTTTAACTTATTTTTTCGTTAAACGTTACCAAATTTTCGTTGCCGAATTTTTTCCGTTCCGTTACGAATTTTCCGTTACTGAATTTTCGTTACCAAATGTTTTCGTTTCCGGAGTTTACGTTACCAAATTTTCCGTTGCCGAATTTTTCGTTACCAAATGTTCCGTTACCGAATTTTCGTTTTAAATTTTTACCCCGTTACCGAATTTTCCGTTACTGAATTTTCCGTTACCAAATTTTCGTTACTGAATTTTCGTTACCAAATTTTCCGTTACCGATTTTTCCGTTACCGAATTTTTCCGTTACTGAATTTTCGTTTTTTTTTTCGATTTTTCAAATTTTTCCGTTGCCGAATTTTTCGTTACCAAATGTTCCGTTACCGAATTTTCCGTTACTGAATTTTCGTTACCAAGTGTTCCGTTACCGAGTTTCCGTTACCGAATTTTCCGTTACTGAATTTTTTGTTACCAAATGTTCCGTTACCGAATTTTCGTTTACCGAGTTTCCGTTACCGAGTTTCCGTTACCGAATTTTCCGTTACTGAATTTTCCGTTACTGAATTTTTCGTTACCGAATTTTCCGTTACCGAATTTTCTGTTACTGAATTTTCATTACCGAATTTTCCGTTACCAAATTTTCCGTTAACGAATTTTCCGTTACCAAATGTTCCGTTACCGAATTTTTCGTTACCTAATTTTACGTTACTGAATTTTTCGTTACCAAATGTTCCGTTACTGAATTTTTCGTTACCAAATGGTCCGTTACCGAATTTTCCGTTACCGAGTTTCCGTTACCGAATTTTTCGTTACCAAATTTTCCGTTACCAAATTTTTCGTGTCCCCATCTAAGGAATGAATCGTTTGCATTGACTGGATGTGTCCCGACTACGGTCGATTCCGTCAAAGGTAATGGTAGCTTGTTAGTATTTTTTTTTTTTAATTTTTCTACTTTCTTTCCAGACGTGGTATTTTATGACCGTAATCATTATCTTTGGTAACAAAGAAAAGAATACTGAAATTGTTCCGTGACATCTGTCCTTCTTTACGACATCGAATATTCGACGATTTCCTCAAAGATGAAGAAGAGACTCGAGGCGACGAAGATGTGGTTCTACAGAAGGATGCTAAGGATATCATGGCCCCAGAGAGACAATGAGATCTTAGAGAGGTTGCAAACAAGGAGGAGGCTTATACTTAATATCAGGAAGAGGCAGCTGAAGTTCCTGGGACACATAATGAGGAAGGGGAGCCTGGTGAATCTTATACTCACGGGTCGAAAAGAGGGAAAGAGAGACAA
>CAHIKZ030000302.1:2197500-2265000 GCA_903632075.3 Acanthosepion pharaonis
CACAAGAAAAAAAAACACACACACACACACATAAACACACACACACACACACACACACACACACACACACACACACACACACACACTCAAATAGACACACACACAATATACAAAATTTATGTAGTTATTGTATAGATTTTTTTATAATAATATGATAGATATGTATGGAGAACGAATATATACACACATATTGGCAAAAACAAACACACTAGACGGACAACAAGAAACAGACAAACACACACGAACCGTACACACAATAAAACGAGTATATATATATATATATATATATATATATATATATATATATACTATTTCCTTCTAATAATAATAATAATAATAAAGTTAATGGTCAGAGAGGAATTAGACCAGGAATCAGTAGTATTAAAAAGTGCCCAATACACGTATAAAAAATAAAATTTAACAGGTAATGCTTTTAAGTATAAAAGAATTAGATCATCCGATTCCGCTACCTTGGTTTCAACCTTTCGGTATATTCCAGCGATTTCGGTCAATTGATTTCTTAACGTTAACAAAATTATGAACGCTATATTATTTCAAAATAAATAAATAAATAAGCGCACGACGTGAGGTGTGGTAGGAAGTGAGTAGGAGGACAGCAAGTGTATTGGAAATGTATCGGTGGGTTTTGCATGAAATATATATACTTTCTCTTCATCACATTTCATACGAACACAAAAGGAACTTTTTAGCGTGTATACAACGAGTCATAATTTCCGATCTCTCATTCAAATGCGTTTCTTTTTTGCCCGGAAATGTCATTATAGCTAAAAGGTTGCAGATATTACTATAATTGTTGTAGGTGTGCTTTTTTTTAAATTTCTCAGTTTACAATCATATCTTTTTTTTCCTTTAATTTTCACATATTTTTGGCTAGTCTAGAATTCCTAAGACTTTCTAGCTTGAAAGATGACTTGTGATTATACCATCTTTTCGTAAAGTTATCTTCAGCACACACTATGTATATATTTTTCTGGTCATTTGTATCTATTACTTCTGCTTTATAAATTACTGCTTCAAACTCCATCTAATGGAGATCTATTTTTATTTCTACAATTACATATTTCATTACTAACAATATTTTGCTGTACCTTGGTTTTGAAATTTCTGGCGTTTTGTCTTTTTATTGCGGTTTCAAAATTACTAAATTACTAAATTACTAAATTACTAGTAATAATCTAGCTTAATGTAACTGTGTTTTTATTAAATATTTTATATAATTCGGAATTTTGAGGAAAGTGTTTATTAAGTAATTTGAAAAATATTTTCCTTATTTTACACTTAACCTCTAAGTTAAAAGGGGATTTAAACCAAACAATATTTTTTTCTTTTCTTCGAATTGGTCTTCGTTTGTTGTTTTATTTGCGGTTTAAATTCAAGTTTGGTTTTATCCCTCCCTTCTTTTAAAATCTTTTCATATTCTTTGTTTTTATCTTTGAAGATTATTTTACGAGAATAATTTCTATATAACCTGGACTCTATTCCTTTGGGGATTTGCTTTATTATACTCGCAAGGTGGTTAGATCTAACATTCACGTATTTTAATTTTCTGTTGGGTTTCATGAATGGAGAGACACTGCAAGTTTGTAGATTTAATTCTACATCCAAGATTATGAAAATGTTCTTAAATGGACTTTTATTTTTTGAAGAGTTTGAAAAGCATTTATTTTATATTGTCATTTAATATTCTGTTGTCTGGCACTATCATCAGACCGTCATCCTTATACAGGCCGTGGTTGTTTATATGTACAATTGTGTTGATTTCATATAAAATATGCAGGCATATTAACTCTGACACTTCAGCACAATCAAATGAACCTTGTGGTACATCGAATCTGTCCTTAACGTATATATATATATATATATATATATATATATATATATATATATATATATATATATATATATATGGGGTGGACTCTTCCTTTGTATTCGACGTATGAGGGTCCTCAACCACATAAAAAACTTATGGGGCATTATAAAGTACAGACTCTCGAGAAAGCAGTTGAGCAACATGCTCCATAAGATTGGGGCGGCCATGTCATAACACTCACCTGCTTCTCATCAAAGTATTCCTTGATTAATTTTGATTTGTGACAGGGAGCATTATCTTGCATAAAAATGAGCTTGGTGGGGTCGATTTGCACCCTTTCAGCGGAAGGAAGCAAAAAAGACTCTAAAATTCTCTTGTACTGCTCGCTCCTGGGGGTCTTTTCAATAGGTTTCAAGAAACTAGTTCCATGAAAAGAAAAGCATCCCCAGAACATTACACTGAACGGATCCTTGACAGGACTTACTGCTAAATTCAAAGAGCTTTCAAAGCTTCTTCTTCGGATTTTAGATCGTTTATCCTTTGAATTTAGCTCAACTTTCGTTTCATCGGAGAAGAGAACATTTAGTAAAAAAAAATCAGGTGTGTCACTTTTATCGAACAGCACTGTTTATATATATTGATAATAAATAAATGAGATCACTTTACTTATCCAAGCTTACTTATATATGTGAATAGATTTATTTAAAGCAGGTACGCCAAACTCCGCCGGGAAGACTGAAGCAATACATTCACCCGTTCAGTCTATGTAACAATGAGTTGAATGAAGTTAAGCTGATTAAATATTTATATCCGTTTTCCGTTTTTATAATAATAAACAGTGTGCCTTTCTTATGTGTTTCTTTGTTCCTCGACTTGTAACTTCTGTCACGTTAAAGCAGAGATATAAAATTAACAAGCGAATCCTGCTCTTTGACCCGTATCCTCGTGGTGTCGATTTAAATTGACGCCTTCTTCTTTTCTAGACAATGCATTTGAATCTTTTTTTTTTTGCCTAAACTCGTATTTTCTTCATTTCAGAGAACAGCATGACGCAATTACAAAGATCGCGGCTCTCTACAACCTCTTATTACTTTGTAGCCGTCACGAAATCTGTCTCAAGCCTCCTGTCACCGTTTCGCCATCCATTCAAACAGGCTCATCAGGTAGGTTGCCCGCTGCCTCCAACTGTCACGTTTATCTTCGGTATGCCCTATGAGTGTCAAATTCTCCAAGCCATCTTTTTTCATTATCTCTCCTAGAAATGTCAGATATATCTTTCTGGTTCTGAATTTAAGCATTATTTTTGTTGGTAAGACTTTACCTTTGCTGACTTAATCCGAGCCTGGTTTTCTTAGTGTCCTTTTCTAGAACCACATATTTATTGACTCCAGTTTCCCATCATCTATTACAATCTACAATAGGACTTTCTTTAAGCATAACACACCAGGCAAGGCGAGAATGCCTCAAACATGCGAAGGGTTACAGAGAGTGAGTACAAGTATAAAGAGGAGTATTCGAGGAAAGGATAAAAAAAGGACGGGAATCAAGATCAAGGCATCAGACGTCGAATGGCATTACATTTCAGTATTTGAAGATTATAGCTATCAGGGTAGTAAGTAGGATGAAGCGAGTTCCACTGTCGGGAAATTCAAGATAAGAAGCTGGTAGAGTAGAAAAGACGGCTACATTTAACCGTTTCGACAGTGAAAGGGTGGGACCGAAATGCCAACCCAGTAGCACGCTTAAATTCATGCAGGTTTGCGTACCAGTGAAAATAGCTCGTCAGAGCAGTTGCCATGAAAATATTTGTAGAAAAGACAGAGTGAAGCCACAGCACGTCTGCGAGGAAGTGACTATAGACGAGATGCCATATCAGGATCTATTCCATTGCATATAACAAAAACGTTTTTATATTAGTAGAGTAATCCTTGAGAAGAGTTAACCTTTCATCCGAAAGCTCTCAGAGCTAAGAAAAAATACAAAAGTAATTTGTCAGTTTTCTTTAACGTAATGTGTGTTTTAAAAAAAAACATTGGTATAACTCTAGGTACATGCATAAAACTGTACAAATTGGTTTGAATTTTTTTTTTAAATCCATGATAATGTCTAAATGAATATCTAAAAAGCGCTTGGATATGCAGAACATTTGGGAAACTTATAAATACTTTATGTCCAGAAAAGAAAAAAAAATCTTATAGGACAACAAAAATATTTAAAAAAGCTTAATTTCAGATATCTTGCCAATCGTATTTAAATAAACTGATATATATATATATATATATATATATATATATATATATATATATATATCATACTTATTATAAAACCCAGGTTTGTGTGTGTGTGTGTGTGTGTGTGTGTGTGTGTGTGTGTGTACGTTTATATATTGGATCGGATTTCCTACATTTTTCAACCGATTTCAACAAAACTTCACAGGACTGCGTAAAATTACCTTGCGGTGGTTCTGACAGCGCCAAAAATTAAAAAAGCACAATTTTTTTTTGCACGAAATCAAGTTGAAAACACGATTAAGAGGTATCACGAGAATGAAAGGGGGACAACTCATATCGAGTTATACTTATAAAACCCAGGTTGTTTGTGTGTGTGTGTGTTCGTTTATATATGGGATCGGATTTCCTACATTTTTCAACCGATTTCAACAAAACTTCACTTTTTTTTTTTTGGCAGGTAGTGTTTCTTATTGTCTTGCACACTTTTTTCTTTATTTTTACATTCAGAATGCTTAAAAAATTCCATTTACAAGACAATTGTTTATAATAAAATTCTATTCAATCGGTAGACTCATAACGATTGAAAACAATGTTTTTGTTTGAGTTTGGGTTTGACCAATTCGTAAAAAAAAAAACAACTAATTAAGACATGCGTGTCCGTCAACCTTAAAAAATAATCAGTCTTTATGATGGTCGATACTTGATCTATCTCTTACTGTTACATCCCCAGGCAACGCCGGGCTCTACTGCTAGTATATATATATATATATATATATATATATATATATATATATATATATATATATATATATAATTTATTTTAGTTCTAAGACAGAACATGTTTAAAAGCAGTACACGATAACAATCATGTTTCAACACCCCAAATGTGTCTCTTATATTATTTGGTAAGATGTATTTAACTTTTTTTTTCGAACGGTTATTTACCAGTTTCTTAAAGGGCCCTTTTATTAATCAATTATAAAATTTTAGGTATGAAGTTGAACGAGCATATAATTGGTTAGCATTGTGTTACATTATCTCCCTACCCACTTCTAGCTTCTAGCGTCAGACTTCGATGCATCTTACGAAATAACGTAACAAATTGTATCTGTCCATAAGGAAATTGTCTAGCATTATAAGTTCATATCATGAACTATATTAATTTTTTCCGGTGGGTTTGAATTTAGCGTATGTCACAGCTGACTGGTTAATCACGGCAAAACCCACAAACCTATTTTTTAAAAGTATTCTGCTGTTGAAATTAAATTAATCTTTCGCTCGCCAGTGGTTTAACATCGTCCGAGACATATTCGTGGTGCTGAAATATGATTGTAGTCCTGTAGCGATTTTTAACATAGTTTTCTTTTAATATCTTAAAATAAATAATATTTGGCTCTACTCTATATTGAGCCCCCTTTTAAATTAAATGCTATGTACAGTGGAATTATACAGCAATTGTCCTCGGTAAGGAATTTTTCCTTAGGAGTTTAAATATCCGTTTATATGGGCTATTGAATTTCATTAAATGTAAATTATCTATATATGCTGTATAATAAATATATTTGAGCTCCCTTTAAATCAGTTTTAATATTTTTATTATTAGGACTCTGATTATTTACCCACGGATTTTTACCTGTATTCATATATATATATATATATATATATATATATATATATATATATATATATATATATATTATTACAGTTAGATTTACGTTAGGAATATTCAAACACGGTGGCGTTCCATATCACGTGACGTCCGCGTCTCGCGACGGACGCTACTTGTAAACAAACAGTAATTTTAATTTATTTGTAACAAACAGTTATTTCTGAAGAAAGATTGAGGTCAATCTGAAATATCAAATATATATATAAATAAATAAATACTTTCATAAAAAAACATCATTATTTTTTGTAATTTGCAACTTTTTCTATATATACATATTAAGAAAGTATACGTGGCTTCTCATTATGCTCTCTCTCTCTCTCTCTATATATATATATATATATATATATATATATATATATATATACACATATATATATATATATATATATATATATATATATATATTCTCGGACTGGCGATTGCATCTAGCATGAAGCAGCCTATCGCCTGTGAGTGTTGACTTCAATGTTCATTTATATATATATATATATATATATATATATATCGAGTGTTTCACCAAAATTGTCCAAACCGCGTAAAAAACAAAACTGTCAATTTGTTAAATTAAGCTTTGAAACGATGTATCTTAGAAATGATTAAAGTTATCTTACTGGAATGCCCTGAAGTTTTTATAACCCTCCTGGACTTTACTTGGAGCTAAAAGAATGTATAATTACTCTCCAGGCTTGAAATCGATCTTAAAAGAAAATGACATGTTCATCATTAATTAATCAAAGCTAAGAATCGGAAGCTTATGAAGGATTGAAATTACGTTCAAATATATATATATATAATATTCCAGAATCATTATTCAAAATGATCTTCGCTCTCTCTAACCTTCTAACTTTCTGTTCTGGAGTAACAAGGTTCCTCCCAGATTTCACATACGTTTTCATTTTTCAAGTCTTTTTTAACTGCTCCTAGGACTGTCATATGTGTCAATAAACCATGAGGAACTATGCGAAAGAATTTGGTATAATAACTATTTATAATGATGACGTCATCCACCTAAAGGTACTATCTCATATCACAATATACCGAGTGTAACAGCAAAATTGTCCAAATGGTGTAAAAGCAAAATTGTCCATTTGTTAGATTAAGTGAGCCGTTGTATCCTAGAAATGATTAAAGATATTTTACTGGAATTCTCCGAGGTTTTTATAACACTATTGGACTATACTTTGACCAATAAGAATTAATAATCACTCTCTATTCTTAACATAATTGTCGTGGTGAAATCGATCATAAACAGAAATGACATGTTTATCATTAATTAATCAAATTTAAGGATCGGAACTTCATGCAGGATTAAAATATAGTTCAAATATATTTTTTCCACGATCATTTTCCAACTTATTCAATATGATCTTCGCTTTCTCTAATCTTCTAACTTTCTGTCTTGGTGTACCTCACACGTTTCAAGTACGATTTCATTTTTAAGTCTTTTTTCACTGTTCTTTCGATTGACATAGCTTAATCTCCTCTCTCACGTACCAAACGTCTTATAGATTGAGTTGGATCTTTTCTAATTGATCTCTTTAGATCTAAATTGAAATGATGATACCTCCTGCTGTTATGAACTCTTGATCCAGTGATCCAATCTACTGTTCCCCCTTTTTTAAACTTATTCACTGTTCTCTTGATGGTTCTTAATGGACATTTAAGATGGAAGCCAGAGTATGAATGTTGGTACCATTACTGAAGGCCTAAATTATCATTTTCCTCTCACCATTGCTCATTTGTGAAGACAATGGTGTTGACACAAACGATTTTAACCTGTTCTCTTTCTAGCTGAATAACTCAAAGTTATTCTAACGACACATAGTGTCAAGATGGCTAAACGTCTTATCTGAAAACAAAGAAAAAAGAAATTCAATTAGTTTTGTGGTTTTTTAGATATTAAACATTTTCTGGGATGATTATGGTGTTACACGATTTTGAAAATTTACCCCGAGTATATATATATATATATATATATATATATGTGTGTGTGTGTGTGTGTGTGTGTGTGTGTGTGTGTGTGTGTGTGTGTGTGTGTGTGTATAAAAGTGAATATTGAAGTCAAGATTTAGAGGCGATGGGATGTATCATGCGAGACGCAATCGACATGCCACGAGTGTTGTTTTTTCGGCTATAATAGCCCCCTAAAAAACAAACAAAAAACCCCTGACGATTGCGTCTAGCAGGAAGCAGCCTGTCGCCTCTAAGTGTTGACTTCAATGTTCTCTTTTATATTTACACACGCTCTATCTCCGATATTGAGCACTTTATCCCATAAATATAGTACGCCTTAAGAGTATATTTCTTCATATATATATATATATATATATATATATACATTCATTTGAAAAGGAATACTTAATTACAATAAAGACATTCATCCCTTTCTGTCTCTCTTCCGTCTGTTTGTCTGTCTGCGTCTATCTCGATATATATATATATATATATATATATATATATAATTATTTATTTTAAAAAAATTTATAACATAAATATGTTATAAAATCACTACAAAAATAGCCATTTTGTTTTCAACACACAAATCATATACTTGGATATATATATATATATATATATATATATATATATATATATATATATATATGTGTGTTTATATATATATATATATATATATATATATATATATATATATATATATGTGTATATATGTTTTTGCGTGTGTGCATTTACCTTACTCAGTCTTTCATAGCATTGATTAAAAGATTTGCTAGATAACTATAATTTATTAATTCATTTTACACAACAAAAATTTATCTTTAATATAATCTTTTTTTTTCCTTTTAATGCACCGTTCTGTTTCTGTTAATCACATCGCGTATTATACTGGAAGATTTATGATTAAAATTCACCTCACACACGCCCCCACACCTAGACACCCCCCCCACACACATATATATATATGTGTCTGTGTGTGTGTGTGTGTGTGTGTGTGTGTGTGTACACATACACATATATATATATGTTTGTGTGCGTGTTTGTGTGTGTGCATATATGTCTGTGTGAGTGTGTGTAAGCGGGTTTGGACGCGAGCATATACGCATTCAGTGTATGTTCTCGTGTTTCTGAATTTAATATAGAGCAGTGAACAGAACACGCCCCACAATAATATACACGAGCTGTCGAACGTGCCTCCCAAAGTAAATCATTCCCTACCCCTAATGATACATCCGTCTACCTCCCCCAACACGGATATATTTATTACAAGCACCTGTAAATGGTAAAAGATTGGTCCCATCTGCCACAATTTTTTTTTTTTTTTTTACATTACTATTGTCTTTTTAACTTGAGTTCTAGCCCTTGTATCTTCTCTGCATTATCCAAAAACAACAACTAATAAAACAAAAAAATAAAACGTCTATAAAAAAATGAAAAAAAAAAATAATAATAACACACACACGCGCAAGAAAACGAAAAATGCTCCCAACTATTTTTTCTAAACACAACTGACAATACATTTAGTGTATTCTGTATTCAAAGTCCGTTTCACTATATTGAGTCTTCTTTCTTAAACGGAATTAAAGGACGTATGTACCATCTTTTCTCTTATTACCCGGCCACTACACAAGCACTCCTACCACCCCGCCTCTGATATAAGTAATAAGAATACTTTACGAAGTTTTGCAAGTAGGTTTTTCCTTCTTTATGTATCGTGTCCCCTGAGGACGTAGACGAAAATGGCTCATCACAATTTCCCGTCCTTCGTAGCTCTTAATAAATGCTGTCCTTTTGCCATCTCTCCCAAACCTTACTCCGCCAGCCATTTACTAAAGCTCACTAAGTAGCTTATGCTTTCCCTTCAATATGTCTTGTTAGTATCAGATTTTCCTAGCCCTCTTTCCTCATTATGTACCCTAGAACGTTCAACTGTGTCTTCCTGGCGTTAAGTATAAGTTTCCTTTTTGTTTACCAAAAGCATTGTCGTTGCTCACATAATAGTTTCATAGTCTCCTCAACATTTCTCTGTAGAACCATATTTCTGTCGCTTCAAGTCTCTTCATCATCTTTGGTGAGATTGTCCAGTATTCACTGCCATATTGAATGAGGGTTATTATGTAACAGTTCAGTGCTCTTTTCTCTGTTTCTAACGAAGTTTTTCCGTTTCTTAATACTCTGCTTAGCTTTTGGAAGGCATCTTTCGCTATCCCAATACGCCTTCGGATTTCAGTGTCACACTTTCCGTCCTCTGTTAAAACAATGCCCAGGTATTTAAATTTTTGTATTTGTTTTATTTTGATACCTCCGATTTGTAATTTAAATTTTTGGCTGATACTTTTGCTAATAACAAAAAGTTTCTCCTTTTTTTTGCAGTTAATCCTTTTTTTTTTTTTTTTTTTTTTTCGCTTTTGTAACTTTCTTTCTGTGTCTGCTATCAACACTGTGTCATCTGGATATCTTATATTGTTAAGATCGTAGCCATTAATAATTCTAATTTACCCATAACCGCCTCGGTGTCTAGGTTGAATACGTCTGGTGAGACGATACATCCTTGTCGTACACCCCTTTCTATTTTTGTATATCTGCTGAACTCATTTATTTACTCCAAAATACGCAAGGGAAACGTAAGCAAAATATGGCTGACAGCAGGTGACAAGCAAAGAGAAAGGGGTCGGCTGGCCAAAATGTGGCGGTTGCGACGTCGACAGGTGTAGCAGGTTGCATGGGGAGAGATAAAAACGTAGACATGGGTGGCGGCAGCGTAGGTGTGTGAAGGAGGCAAGCCACGAGCCCTTTCGTATGGTAGTCAGGTGTCGCTTTGAAAGAAAGTTGTTGAACGAACAACGAATACTTTTAATTTTCCAGGGATTTTAATTATTTTTTTATTATTCAAAACTTTGTATATAATTATTTATTTCTTTTCTAAATGTTTTATTCTTAGCAACTTTCCCCAGTAATTAATAATATGGAAATTATAGTAAATATATAAATATATGTTATTCTTGCCACATTCGATATGGTCTTTTTCTTTTCTTTTCTTTCTTTTCTTTTCTTTTCTTTTCTTTTCTTTTCTTTTCTTTCTTTTCTTTTCTTTTCTTTTTTTGTTTTGCTTTCTCTCGATCTATTCATTTTTTTCCTCTTTTGTAACTACATTTTCTACTACTAGAGTTACTTCGTCTGACTCCCAAATGCTTCTTCTTCTTCTTCATCTTCTTCTTCTTCATCTTCTTCTACATCATCTTTTTCTTCTTTCTTTTCTTTTTCTAGATTTATGAGTAATCTTTTATATAATTCTTGTTCTTCTTAATCTTTCTAATTCTTTCTTCAACAGGGGATCTTTCTTCTCTTTTCTACTTTTCCTTCCTCTTCTTCTTCGTTTTCTTCTTCGTCTGCTTCTTCTTTTTCATCTTTTTCTCCTTTTTTTCTTTTTCTAGATATATGAGTAATCTTTTATATAATTCTTGTTCTTCATCTTTCTTCAATAGGGGATCTTTATTCTCTTTTCTTCTTCTCCTTCCTCTTCTTCTTCTTCGTTGTCTTCTTCGTCTCCTTTCTCTTCGTCTTCTCCTTCGTCTTCTTCTTCTTCTTCTTCTTCTTCTTCTTCTTCTTCTTCTTTGTCTTCTTCATCCTTTTCTTTTTCTTTATTTATGAGTAGTATTTTTATAATTCTTGCTCTTCATTCATTCGTTCTTTATAACGGATCTATCTTCTCTTTTCTCCTTCTTCTTCTCCTTCTTCTTCCTTTCCTCCTTCTTTTTCGTCTTCTTCTTCTTCTTCTTCTTCTTTTTCTTCTGTGAATAATCTTTTTTATAATTCTTGTTCCTCTTCATCTTTCTAATACTTTCCTTATAAGGTAGCTTTCTTCTTCTTTGTCTTCTTCTTTTTCTTCTTCTTCGTCACTTTCTTACCTCGTCCTTTTCTTTGTTCGTATTATTGCTTTTATTCATCTCTATTCCCCCGAACTTGCTGATTTTTCTCTTTCTCTTTTCTTCATTCCGTCTCCTATTCCTTTCCTCCTCCTCCTCCTCGCTATTTCTTCTCCCTTTTTGAACTTTCATTCCCGCCCTTTCCATCTACCTGGTCTTCATCCATTATTTTCATATCCTCAGTGTAGTTTGATAAAGGCACTTCGACATACGGGTTAAAGAGAGGGCTGACAAAGCAGAAACACGGTTGAATGTGGCGACAGGCGACAGAAGGTGGGCGCCATCATCTCCCAGCGTACTTATTACACCAAGTGGCTCGTCATAGTAAGAAACTTTCTGAACCAATGAAAACAACAACATCAACAATAACAACAACAACACACACACACACACACACGCACGCACACGTAATTTACTTTGAAGATAATCTTTGAAAAGATAAAAAGTACTTGTGTTTGAAAAAATACGGCACCTTGATAAATTTCCTCTGATCAGAGAATTAGAAAGAATCAGTTTAAAAATAGACAAATATATCTTAATTATCCAATGAAATGTTTGAATGAAGAAAGGCTGCCTAAATACACAAACACACACACATACGTCTGTGTGTGTGTGTGTGTGTATGTGTGTGTGTGTATTGTCTCCCGTCGTATTCCACGTATGAGAGTCAAGCAGCACAGCTCCTAGAAACCAACAGCCCAGGCATCAGCACATATGATTTGATTATAGTGGTGAAAGTTTTGTGAAGGATCAACCACACTTATTGAAGGGCCGAATATAGAGACCTGGTGCACTACGTGCCACAGGGTCCCCAACCGATTCTCCGCAGATTTTGAATTCAGAGTTGTTCTTTTCCTAGGTCAGTTGCCATCCAACTGTCTTGCCATTTTTACCCATAGCTTAATATCTTTTTCCAATGGTATTAGCACGGCTCTTCGATTCCTCAATCCGATACCTCAATTCTAGCCGCTATACACCGTACCTCCATATATATATATATATATATATATATATATATATATATATATATATATATAGGTACCTCTACAGATTCGCTTAAAAAATTACCATACTACGATGAAAATATACATCCAAGCTTAATAAAACGATGGTTCTTCAGCAAACTCTTTATGCTATTATCAAGAGGAAAAAACAAATATTTTTTTATTATTAATTTATATTAAATCATATTTTTGATCCTTTTTAAAACGTTTGAAATTTTGATTATAATTCTTGTTTTTCATTCGTCAGTGTGAGGACCAAAGTTTAGTTTAGCAAATTTTAGCGCCTTTTTTTGTGGTTAAAAACACAGTGATTTGGAAATTCTTGCAAAACTCAAATAATAGTTGAATTTTAATGAAACTTTCAGGAATTATTCACAAATTAATTAAATTATTCTAGAAACGTTTCTTTTTTTTTATGAAGTTAATCCTTTAATGTTTATATTAGATTTATGCAGAACTCCCTGGGTATTTTTTTAAAATATTTCTCCCACTTACAGGGAATTAAAGTGAAAGAGATGACTGAGAATATGGAGTTTTTTTTGTTTGTTTGTTTTTAAGCATTTCACCCCAAGCAATGCAGGAAGCCACTAGCACGCAAGGGGTTACAGAGGATGTGGAGCGAGAGCAGATAGGAGTGATAGAGGAAAGGATGAGGTGAAGGATAGTGGATAGATCAAGACAACTGGAGATGTCGATTCACAATAGTTGGAGATTATAGCTATCAGGGAACCAGGAATAGGGAAGGGAGTTCCACGGGCGAGAGGTGCGAGATATGAAGCTATTGGAGTAGAAGAGACGGCTACATTTAACAGTTTCAACAGTGAAAGGGTGAGAGCGGGATGCCAGCCTCGTAATTGAGAAAATGACAAAAGATGAAGAGGATTCAAGAAGACAGAAGATGGCGATTGACGAGTCATTTAAATTTTGAAGATTGTAGTTATGAGGGAAGCAAGGGAACAGAAGGCCGTTTCACAGATGGGAAATGTGAAAAATACACTTTGGAGTAGAAGTGACGGTTTCATTTAGTTTTTTCAACAGTAAAAGTGTGGGACCTTAGTGCCAATCTAGTCGCGCGCTTAAATATATGTATTCAGGTTAATGGGGAGTTCCCATTACCGTTGGGTTCGTTATATTCACCAACACACAAATACCCTTGGAAAGGTAGGAATCCACCTATTTCCCCAAGCTAATTAATTAATAAGATTTGTATCATTAACGATTATTATCTTAAAAAAAAACAAAAAAACACTACGCCACGATTCCACCTTCCATCCGGGTAACCGCTACGCTGCATACACTTCCCTGATTCCATTCCATTAACAACTACGTCCTCTGCAGTTTTCCTTTTTTGTCCTGTGCCCCAACTGCTACAAAAAAAAAAAAAACCCACAGATCACCAGTTCTGTTTTGTGTTAGGAGGATCGCTACGCCAAACCGACCCCTCCAGAGTTTACTTTCTGTTCCAACAACCTTTACGCCAGGCCCCTTCCATTTTCTGTCCGGATGACCGCTGCGCTAGTCTGACCCGTTTATTCCGGAAACCGATGGGCTTCTCCAGCCTTCTTTAATTCATTTTTCCGTTCCGATATCCGCTATACACCACCGCACTCATCAATTCCGTCATCTGTTTGAATAATCGTTAAAGTATTCCGTATCTCCTATGTCAAATAGAAAGGGAAAAGCTTAAATGAACGTTTGTAATGTTTAAAATGCCCACATTTACGAAAATGGATCCTGTTGCTTCAAAGGCTAATAGTTATCAATCTGACAATCATTTATTCTATGACGGAACTTGAATTTAGTTCTTTCATAATCCTTTTATAAGACTAACGGTTGTTTTATATACAGGATGCAATGATTAAATTGTCGTAATCTTATATTTTTAATTTCGCGCATGCGTGTCGTTTGTGTTTGATTATGTCAACTAAACACAGTATAATAGGATCAGTTGAACACCTGTGAGAAAAAGAGCACAATGACGCAATTCACTTCGCCAGAAATTTGGAAACGGCATGCTGTACTCCTTGGCATTCGCGCCGGAAGCTCCAATACGAACATTTAAGAGTTTTGGGGTGTCAACCCGAGGGGAGGGCAGAGGATTCGGAAAAAAATTGAATGAAGCTAATGGTGATTAAGATGGTGCTTGGAAAACTCATTTGATCGTTCTGATGAGAAAAGAACTCCCGAATTTGTTTAGTGACTTGAGGAGGTCGTGCTACCTGGGGTCAAGAGGGTAGCTGTTAGAAGACCCTATCTGGTAACAGGACTCTGCACTACGTCAAACAAGCAGCAGAAGTCAGTCATGACTATCAGATAATTTCTGCGACCACATCACCCCTTACATCTGGCCACCTAACTCCCCAAACAGCAACCCCCCTTGATTTTTCTTGGGCGAGAGACTAACAAAACTCCTTGTAGTACCACTGATAAATTGAAAGCAAGTATTATGACAGCATTCAACAACTTAAACAAGGAGAGCGACCAAAAGATTTGCAGGAGATTCCGAAGTCATCTGGAGGCCGTGGTTGAAGCTAATGGCGATTTTATTGAATAAATTTACTCTTTAATAATACAAGATATTTTTGTGTAATTTTGGTAAATATATCTGTTAAAATGAGATGTCAGTGTTATTTTAATTTTTCCGTAATTTAGAAGATAATTCATGCATCGCACCCTATATATATATATATATATATATATATATATATATATATATATATATATATGGCCTAACGATTGCGTTTTAACATGAAACATGGGTGTTGACTTCAATGTCCACGTCTATAATTCCATTCACTGTGTCGCTAATATCGAGCACTTTAACCCATGGATATAGCATACCTTAAAACAATAATTCATTATGATATATCTATATATAAAAATGCTAATTTCTGTCTGTCTGTCTAAATCAAGTTACCGCCTGGGTTGCAATATTGAGGAAACTTTGCATGCCTGTTACACTAACATCCAGTTTGTTACTAGGCTCATTGTTTTTTCGTTTTTTTATAAATATATACAATGACTCCGCTAGAACCCCAGATCGCAGCTCACCGTCAGGTCTACGCGAAAGGCTTTTTATCATTGTTTAATCAAGGGAAATAATTAGTCTTGCACACTTTTTAGAAATTATGATATGCTTGTTTATGTTCCAGCACTTTCAGCCAGTATCGATGACTTGAAAAATCGAATAACAGCTGCAATCAACACGGTGGACCGTGACATGCTGAGGCGCGTTTGGGAGGAATTCTTATATCGGCTTGATGTTGTCCGCGCTGCCGATGGTAGCCACATTAAGCACTTATAAAACATGAAATGAAACTTGAATGTATATGTAGATATTGTCCAAATGTTCCATAATTCCGAGCGCTTTCGGCTATACTTTTAACCATTATCAAGGATGATTTTATTTCTTACTTTTTAACTGGATGTATAGGTTGAGTGTATGCATATAGAGTTATAGCGATGTTTTCTGTTCCGAACACGGTCAGAACATTGTGGCCCTGTTCGTAGTTAATATTATTGAGGATTGATTTTTTTTTCTTTTTTATTATTAAGGCTTCCATTAATTTTAATCTTTTTTTATATGTGGATGAGATTATTATGCTGGTATTTTCTACTATTATGTTTCGGATGGCATCTGGTAAGTTTGTGTGTGTGTGTTTAAATGGGTTCTAATGGAGATGTTATTGGATAGATGTAACGTAAGTCGACTGGATATCATGTATTAGTGTAAACGATGTAATTATTTATGAGTTCGGTTTGATTAAGAACACATTTTCTGAGGGTGCATTTGAACTCGAAAATAATGTTCGTTCTTTATAAAACATCACGATAACTCTAGATGTATAAAGAACAGCACATGGACTTTTGCAATGCATTCTTGTAATAAAATCATTTACAATGGATTCTTGTAAAAAATAATTCAAAATTCATTCTTATAATAATACCATTGCTAATATATTCTTATAATAAAATAATTTACTATACATTATTGTAATGAAATCATTTACAAAGTATTCTTAAAATAAAATCATTTACATTGCGTTTTCATAATAAAATCATTTATAATGTATTCTTATAATAAAATCATTTACAATGAATTCTTATAATAAAACCCTTTACAATGCTTTTTTACAATTAATTTTTAGAATAAAATCATTTGCAGTGCATTCTTATAATAAATAAATTACAATGCATTCTTATAATAAATTTATTTACAATGTATTCTTATAATAAAATCATTTTCAATGCATTCTTATAATAAAATCATTTCCAATGCATTCTCATCATAAAATAATTTTCAATGCATTTTTCTAATAAAATCATTTTCAATGCATTTTTATAATAAAAACATTTACAATGCATTCTCATAATAAAATAGTTTACAATGCATTCTTATTATAAAATCATTCACAAGGCATTCTTATCATAATATCATTTAAAATGCTTTCATATATTAGTCATTCTCAGTGCATTCTTATAATAAGGTAATGGTAACGATAATGTGAGCCGTTTCCTTATAAGGAAACATTCGACATTCACTGACCAAGCAGACAGTACTATTGTAGGTTGTATTTTATGAAATATTTCTATATTAGGTTTTTTCAAGGCAAGTAACTGTTATCACTCTTTCCAGTACTTATGTCGTTTTCCTTCCTAGAATTTTGTTTGAAGTCGCGTGGAAAGTCAGAACCTTGATTAATGCATTACCTTTTCGCGTTACATATGCTGTCCAATTTTTTGATGCTGTTGAAAGTGAGTTCGTTTCTGTTATTTAGTACTGTTCTTTGATTATAATTCTGTCGCGTAAGGCCACGAGTTTTGGAAAATGGCGGTCCTCGCTAATATCTATATATCGCATTCACTCGATGTCATTTTAACCATTTATCATAGAAAACGCTTATATAGAGTTGGGATTTTCGGAAAATCTTTTACAAAACATTGTTACAACAAAAAACATTTACTATACATTATTATTATAAAAATTTTTTCAATTTATTTCTAGAGTAAAATCATTTCCAATGCATTTTAATAATAAAATCAAATCCAATGATTTCTTATAATAAGATCACTTACAATGCATTCTTATAGTAAAATCATTTCTAATGCCTTATAACAATAAAATCATTTCCAATGCATTTTTATAGTATAATCATTTCTGTATTCTTATAATAAAACCCTTTCCAATACATTCCGACCATAAAACCATTTACAATGTATTCTAATAAAATAATTTCCAATGCATTCTTATAGTAAAGCCATTTCTAATGCATACTTATAATAAAAATATTTATAATGTATTTGTATAATAAAACCCTTTACAGAGCATTCTTATTATAAAATTATATGCAATCGTTTTTTTTATAATAAATTAGTTATAATGCATTTTTATAATAAAATCCTTTATGATGCTTTCTCGTAATAAAATCATTTTCAGTGCATTTTTATAATAAAATAGTTTCCATTGCATTCTTATTATAATATCATTTACAATACCTTTTTATTTATAATAAATCATTTTCAATACACTTTTAAAATAAAGTCCTTTCTTTCACGTGATAACGATATTCACCTTCCTCTCACTCCTTAAATGCAGAAAAGAAAAGCACATCCAGTATGTGAGATAATATTTTGAATGGCTTTATACGCACATTGTGCAACGTTCGACGTTTTATACCGACATGCCAATATTATATTTCTCTTTTGTAGGCAAGCTCCGAAACAACGTACGTTTATGCATTTGCATATTTTGTGTGTGCGTGCGTATAAAGAAGGACAAAAGGCGGCCGTCTCTGTATGCGAATAGCAGGGTCGACTGGTAGCATTCAGGAGAAGAACATTAGTCGAACTCGGGGTGACCTAAAGTTAAGACGATTAAACGGAATAATATGACGCTGTTAACAGCAAAAGACACCTGCTCCATCTGTTTCAATAACGGGGATGTCGATTCCTTCTTTCGACTCGTACACAATAGGAGAGACGTGCATTCAGGGTAGGGATGGTCTGTTGAGCACAAAGACATACAGGTTATGGAAAGCAACGACAACGAAAAAATAAAAATAAAAATAGAAAGTAAAATACGTTAACCTCTACAGTGCGTCATAGAGTGGATAACAACCAAGCTATGCAATAAACAAATTAACCTTCACTCCTCCAGGCGCACTATTAGGGGCTCAAAATTAAATATATATATATATATATATATATATATATATATATATATATATATATATATGAGGTATCTCCACAGATTCGCTTTAAAATTAAAAAGAAAAGAAAAAAAAACTTTCTTGAAGTTTTTATTTTAGTTTAAATTTCAAACTAATAGATTAAATTTAATATTTCCAATAACCAAAATTCTTTACAATATTTCAAAACTAATTTAAATTGATTGGAAAGTGGTTTAGTTTTGAAACCACTAAAAGCCGGTAAACATAGCGCCATTTTTAACCATCTGTCATCACAACAAATAAATATTTTTAACCATCTGTCATCACAATGTAATTCTCTTTATTGAAAAAAAAATCAAAAATCAAATATACTTTTTTGAAATTGTATTTGAGGAATATTAGCTGATTTAAATTATTTACTTTTAGTTTAAAATACCGCAGAAAGGAATTTTTTTTTAACACGGAGATAGTTGTTTATTTACGGTGTTGAAAGGTTGCAAGACTG
Source organism: Acanthosepion pharaonis (assembly GCA_903632075.3). Lineage (NCBI taxonomy): Eukaryota > Metazoa > Mollusca > Cephalopoda > Sepiida > Sepiidae > Acanthosepion > Acanthosepion pharaonis. Next base: position 2,216,793 of record CAHIKZ030000302.1, read on the forward strand.
ACTGACAGATGGAATTTGTCTAATTTTTTGTACAGTGGACATATCTGAGAAAATAATTTAAATAATATAATGTGAGCGTCTTTTAAATTAATTTTAACTACCTAGAAATATTTTAAAAAATAGAAAAATATAATCCGTAATCTAATGTTTTATTGAATTTGAGGTACTTGTCTTGAAATTTGCTATAGTTATTGTTCTTATTTTCTGATATTGTCATGTATGGACATCCGTATTTACAAAAATCGGAACGTTTACACACACAAACACACGCTCAAATCAAAATTCTTTTAAAAATATTGCGGTCGATGAATTGTAGTAATCTTTTCCATTTCTGATTAGTAAATATAGTTTTTACTTAATAGGAATATCATTTACCAGGTACAAATTAATAGAGAAATTTAAAAGATTCAAATATTTATAAATTATTCTAATTAAAATTTAAAAAACAAGTGAAAATAATTCTTGTAAAAATTCTTTATTCATTGAATTTTATTTCCTAAAACAATATTGTTCATAATATATTTTATTTATAAAAGCAATTATAAGTTGTCTAATTAAATAATGTCTTAGTTTTACTACATTTTTTTTATTTTAGGATTCAGGGCAGATTTTCTGTAACTGGGCATCCTGTTTGACAAAATCGTAGTAATGATTTAAATTCTCCAAGGAATTCTGTGTATCAACATTAAGCGGTAAAAAATGAATTTCTCGAAGTTTAAAGAAATAAATAAGTAGAGATTAACACTATTTACATTATTTGGACGCCATATTTATTGTTTCCTCATATTTGTATCAGTTTGCTGAGATGAGATATAATTTATTTACATTAACTATTGTTTCGGCATATTTATTACAACGTTTCGGCTCTTGTACGCTCCGACCTTCTTCAGTATCAGTTTGTATTTCTGAGATGAGATATTATGTACACTATTTACATTATTTGGACTATTGTCCTCATCTTTGTCGCCATATTTATTACAACGTTTCGGCTCTTGTACGCTCCGACCTTCTTCAGTATCAGTTTGTATTTCTGAGATGAGATATTATTATTTGGACTATTGTCCTATCTTTTTTACGTTTATTTGACTATTATCAGTTTGTATCTTTGTCGCCATATTTATTACAACGTTTCGGCTCTTGTACGCTCCGGCGTTCTTCAGTTGGTTGGAATATCGAATATCGGAATACCACGTGCCATGTCTACTGGATGTCAGTTATCAGTTATCAGGGACACATGGCACAGTGGATAAAGGCGTTGGTTAAATCCAGTGACAGGAGCCAAAGAGTGTGAGTTCAATACCTGGTTAAGGCGGTGGAGAACTTGGAGAGGGCAATTAACGGGAGATAACTGATAATTGAGATCCATTAGACATGGCACGTGGATCTAGAACAGTCTACCCCAGTGAGCGAAATAAAGAGTTCAGTTTGACATTCCAACCACCTGAAGAAGGTGGGACCGAAACGTTATAATGAATATAGCCACAAAGATGAGGTCAATAGATAGGGGTTAACAGTTTTGCAAAAAATGTTTTCATCCAGACTTTCTAAAAAGGAAATATTTCTCAAATAATTTAACTTATTTGTTAATAAGTCCTGAAAATTTAATTAAAAACTGACAATTATTTGATTTTTGCAAGAATTTCCAGATAATATTCATCACAAAATGACGCTAAAATTACCTATATTAATCTTTGAGCTTCGAGGCTGACGCAAGAAAAAAAAGATATTACGGATAATATTTTTCTATTTTTATAAGATTACTAGGTAGTTAAAAATTATATAAAAAGAAGCTCACTTTATATATTTTAACTAATTTTCATCGATATGTCCACCGTACAAAAAGATTAGATAAATTCTGTCTATTCGCCACTCTTTCAACCTATCAACACCGTAAATAAGCCCCTATCTCCGTGTTAAAAATGCCTTTAAACTAAAAATAAATAATATTTATTTCAAATCAAATTAATTAACTAAAATTTTGAACATTATATAAAGGATCAAACAATATAATTTAATAATCAAAAATCATTTGGTCTTTCCTTTTTAAATATAACATGAAGATTTTGACAATAAAACTTTGTTTTAAGTTTGGGACATTTTTTTTATCATTACCGAATTCGTGGAGGTACCTTATATATTTTTTTCATTATAAAATGAATGTATATTTTATTTTATTTCATTTTATTTTTTTTTTCAGAACAGAGAGAAATGATTCTAAATATAGAATATTAAAGTCATTTTTCAGGTTTAACACATCGGAAAAACTCGGAAACACTCGGGAAAATTCGATGAAGTTTGGAGATTTCAAGGACAAAAGAGAGTATAGATTCATATGTCTTCGTGTTCAAATCTCACTGGTTGTACATATAATAGTCACTTCTTGTAGTGAAACGTAGCTTTCTGATTACTGAGAATCTATTTTATGCATCAATATGTTAATAGAGTTTAATAGTTTGAAAAGTATTTCCCTGCTTTTTACAGCAAGACATTTCAAATGCATTCTAATACTAAAATAATTTACAATTAATTCCTATAAAAAACAAAACATTTCCAATATATTCTTATAGTAACGTCATTTCCAGTGCATTCTTATATTAAAATAATTAAAATTACGTTTTATAATAAAGAGAATTGCACTATATTCTTATAGTAGAATTAGAAATAATTTTTATAATAAAACTATCTTTTCCAGTGTATTCATATAGGAAAATAATTTCCAATTTATTTTCATAATAAATTCATTTACAATATATTTTAATAATATCATCATTGCATTTTTTTACAATAAAAGCATTTCAAAAGTATTCATACATTATTGATAAAATAATACAACATGAATAAAACCGATTATAAAGCATTGTTATATGCTTTTAGAGTGCGTTTCCATGATAAAGGCATTTGCAAAGTATTTTTATACCAAAAGAATTTTCAATGCATTTTCATAGTAAAATAATTCCCAGTGCATTCTTATATTAAAATAATTTACAATGCATTCTTATAAAATCATTTACAATATATACTTATAATAAAATCATTTTCAATGCATTCTTATAATAAAACCATTTTCAATCTTATAACAAAATCATTTACAATTCATTCTTACAATAACAAAATCATTTACAATGCATTCTCATAGTAAAATCATTTACAAAGCATTTTTATAAAATAATTTTCAATTCATTCTTATAATAAAATAATTTATAATGCATTCTTATAATAAAACATTTACAATGCATTCTTATAATAAAATCATTTACAATCCATCTTTATAATAAAATCATTTACAATCCATCTTTATAATAAAATCTTTTACAATAAATTCTTATAATAAAATCATTTACAGTGAATTCTTATAATAAAAACATTTACAATGCATTCTTATATTAAAAAAATTACAATTTCTTATAATAAAATCATTTACAATGTATTCTTTTAATAAATTCATTTCCAATGCATTATTATAATGAAATCATTTACAATGCATTTTCATATTAAAATCATTTCCAATGCATTCTTGGAATAAAATCATTTACAATGCATTCTCATAGTAAAATCATTTACAATGCATTCTTATAATAAAATCATTTCCAAATCATTCTTATAATAAAAACATTTCCCATACAATCATTCACAATACATTCTTATGAAAATCATTTCCAATACTTTCTTATAATAAAAACATTTCCACTGCATTCTTATAATAAAATCACTTGTCTAATAATATCATGAATGTATTTTTATCATAAAATGATTCATTTAGAATATATTACTATGATAAAATAATTCAAAATGTATTATTATAGTACACCGTTTACAACACATTTGCATAAGCCTTTAGAGTGAATCTTTATAATAAATTTAGAATGTATTCTGAAATTTAAAATCATTTACTATGCATTCTTATATAAATATCATTTCCAATGCATTTTCTTAACACATTTTCATGTTCAAATTATTTCCTGTCCTTTTCTCTATTAAATGACTTATTATTGAGACATTTGCAATATTTTATTATAATAAAATAATTTCCAATATATTGTTTTTTTAAAAATCCTATCCAATAGGAAATTTATTACAAATGTATTATAATTACAGTTATTGTAATAGTGTTTCTATTATATATTTAGAGATTCCCCATAAAACCCAAAGAATCTGCAAGTTTATCGGTCCTCACCTGGCGCCGAAGCTTCAGTCACTTTCCCACCACCGTATCCTAGCTTCTCTTGTACATTTCTATAAATATTTTCATGATAATTGTTCTGACAAGGTTTTCTCTTTTGCACGCGACTTTAAGAACTTAAGGAAGGAGAGTACTCGATTGGCATCTAGGTCCCATCATTTTACAGTCAAATTAGCTAGATGTAAACATAACCTCTATGCTACCAGTTTCTTCAGTTGTACTTCTCGCTTGTGGAACCCTCTTCCGTCTCTACATTGGTATCAACTTTGATCTTCCAAAATTTAAATATAATGTCAATCGTTATATCTTCTTGATTGCTTTTATATTGTTCTCTCTCCTTAATAATGTTTCTCTTGTTTTTTATTTTTCTTACACACACTAACCTTTTATGTCTTGGTGGCTTTACTGCCTTGCATGGGGTGAAATGATTAAAAAAATACGCATACGTTAGATCATTGTAAAGTTCGTACACGATTAGAAACTCAAAAACAAAATTTTACATACTTCCCCCCAAAAAATTTATTAGTCAAATGTTTCCTTTGTTTTTAACAACTGTCTCCCATTGTTCTGACATTATGCCATTTTCGTAGAAATTCCCTGTTTTGAGTTGAAAGGAAGAAAATTGTGAGTTATATAAAGATGAGTTGAAATTAGATCTGGCCATATGTAGCCGTAAGGTCTAGCTAACCGCTTCTTTTCTCGCACTTCTCGCTTGTGGGATTCTCTTCTGGCTCCAGTTTATCCAGTTAACTTTGATCTTGTAAAATTTAAACGCAATCTTGTAAAATATTAAACGCAATATTGTTGTTTTTGTCTGTTTTTGTTTCGCAGCCTATCAACAATTTACAGGTTATTTAAAGCTGAAAGATAAATATTTTGCACACAATTTTATTTTATTTTTAGAAACAACTAGCAGTAGAGCCCGGCGTTGCCCGGTGATGTAACAGTAAGAGACAGATCAAGTATCGACCATCATAAAGACTGAAATATAAAATTGACAAAGATTAATGTTTAAGGTTGACGGACACGCATGTCTTAATTAGTTTTTTTTTTCTTTTTTTTTTTTTACGAATTGGTCAAACCCAAACTCAAACAAAAACATTGTTTTCAATCATTATGAGTCTACCGATTGAATAGAATTTTATTATAAACAATTGTCTTGTAAATGGAATTTTTAAAGCATTCTGAATGTAAAAATAAAGAAAAAAGTGTGCATGACAATAAGAAACACTACCTGCCAAAAGAAAAAGTGAAGTTTTGTTGAAATCGGTTGAAAAATGTAGGAAATCCGATCCCATATATAAACGAACACAGACACACATTCACAAACAACCTGGGTTTTATAATAAGCATAACTCGATATGAGTTGTCCCCCTTTCATTCTCGCCTCTTAATCGTGTTTTCAAATTGATTTCGTGCAAAAACAACTGTGTTTTTCCAGTTTTTAGCGCTGTCAGAACCACCACAAGGTAATTATACGTAGTCCTGTGAAGTTTTGTTGAAATCGGTTGAAAAATGTAGGAAATCCGATCCAATATATAAACGAAACAGACACACACACACAACCTGGGTTTTATAATAAGTATGATACTGGTTTTCTGACACAAGTTTTATTAATTAACCCATAGCTTGGGAGAGAAGAATTTGATTCATATCTTTCCCCAGGTTATTTGTGCATAAGTGAAGATAACGAACCCAACTGGAATTGAAACTCGGCTCTCTGATTAATAATTCCGAGCTATTAGACAATACACCACCTGCATATTCCAACGTGCAGCCCTTGCTATTTTCAAGCGGTTACCCATTGAGGTAATAACCAGGCTCGGCGTGGCTTAATTTCGATGATTGTATGGCAAACGTGATGTGGCCGTAAGCCAAATGCAGTGTCAATAGTTATTTTTTGACACTCAGTTTTCGTTTGTATATTGGCTTGCTTACAGTGAAATGATTAAAGCAAAAATGAATTGTATTTCTGTGTTAAAATCACTTACAATGAATTATATGTTGAAATAAACTGCCAGTTTATGTTCATTGCATAATTCAATTACCGTGAAAGTATTTATAGAAAAGACAGAGAGAGGCAACCCTATAGCGGTGGGAAAGTGACTGAAGCCGAGCTTCCAGATCAGGACCGATAATATCGCTTATCCTTTTTTGGAACTTATCAAGGAGCTGAAGAAGAATATCAGGGGTACCAGATCATATGTGGCTGAAATATTCTATGCATAGATGAATGGGCAACTTATAAATATGTGATATATCCCGGAAAGGGATATATTTGAACGAAGTAGCTAAGTGGTTTTGGCTACTATAACCGCGTAGAATACGGTAGCAGTAATCGACTGGTACGTGTCGTAGTCGCAGGTAAGAAGTGTAGATCAATGGCGTAGTCCAATGGGCGTCGTTATAGACTTAGCTCTCAGACTAAGGCTCTGACTATCGTACACGTCCGTCGGTATTTATGACGGACACCGGCCAATCATATTCCAGTGAGGGGGAACACAGATGTACACATATTCCATTATATCAATATGTAAGATAGATTCCGGACATGGTGAACCGACATTCTTAGCAGCTGACCTACCAATGGATTTAATATAGTCTTTCCACTTTCTGAGAATGTTAGCCCGAGAAGGCGTAACAAATCAATTTCCTGGAGGCTAGCATCAGCCATACTGATTGCTGTGGTAGGATCCACCTAATTTGCATAGTGAAGTACCGACCATATAAATATGGTTGGTACCGGGAAGAGAGTGAGAGGAATCAAGAGATTCAATCCAGAGACTCTGCCCGACTGCGACTAAGTCAACACAGTCTCCAGGAACGGTCTTCCCAGGAATATACAAAAGACTATATGTAAATATTGTGTACACTTTCTTGTTTCAATACATTTTGTTCTAAGTACATTTTGTGTTGCATTATTATTCCATGCATTAGTCAATTTTCAACACTGATGAAAGGCAATGAGGAGATATAGTAAGAGTTGACGGAAAATATAACACAGGGATCTTAAGGCACCTCTGAATAGCGAAAGATTGCTAAACTGCAGTGAATCCTTACACATGAAGAAGAGTTTCCAAACAACAGTGATGCGTATGCCATGAACCGAATAAGTATGGAATAATTGAATGATTCGTTTTCTACGGCTTATCAACATTTTCCAGGTTATTTAAAGCCAGAAAATATTATAATTGTAAAAATGTAATACTATGTGTTGTTACCGCGGTAAAATAAAACTTAAGAAAGTTTTCTCATCCATAGAAAGTGTTATGTGCTGAGAGACATTGAAACGAGAAGGATTAATACCAAAAAAACCCGCTATAAGAATTGAGGATTTAATTCACACATAAACGACTTGAATTGTATGCCGAGCAGTTTGAACAATGGAAAAATGACCCAATCTTAGGGGGCAATGTTGATTGACACACAGCTGCAAATGCAAGCTATAAAGCGAAAATTTCATTTTTCGTAAACAACGAATTTAGAGCTGATTCCCGTGGTCGAATGTTGAGATGAAATACCAGGAGCGGATGGATAAGTCACTCACGTTCACTGGGGAGATATAGTGTGAGGATAATAAGAGGATTGAAAGAGAGATTTCCCCCAGAATTATGACGTAAGCCGGAGTGGATTCACCGAAATGCTCCTAAGTCGCCATTCTCCGCATGCCAGTTTGGGCGAATGTTCATAAATACGAATGCTCGAGACGATCGGTAGAAGAGATACAGAAGTGACAGGAGTGAGAGGCCCACGTGATTATCTGCCGCTGAAAGCCTCCGACATCGGCCATGTGCAAAACTTAAACAAGAAAGCAAACCAGATTTTGCCAGGTCAGCAATAATATCACTTTCGATTTAGATGCGAGTTGGGATGATAATTAATTGCATCCGAGCTCTGATATAAAACAATTATTGTAGGAAGAACTCATATAAAACAGTATTTACTTTTTGTTCTATTTATACGAGTGTTATTTTTTCCTGTACGTCTTTGCTCTGCTTGGACTCGCCCAGCAGGAAGATATCTGCGACGATTCTATCTTGGCCACCCAACCTTAAATCACAACGTGGGTTAAGGTTAGCTCTGTATTGAATCGGTCACTTCAGTGACCAGCCGTGTTGTTGGAAGTCTTGGACGATCGATCAGGGTGCCGCACGATTCCAAAAATTCTGGTGGAGATATTATTAGCTACAGTGATAGAAGTTTTACTAATCGTCAGTTAGCAAACACAGGCGATCCCATTATTGAATTAAGTAGACTACATGTCCATAGAGGAAACGCATAATTAGGAAGTCGCGTGACGTCTAAAGGATCGCCATTTCTAGTCTATCCTCTATTACTATTCGTATCGCCATGTCTACTCTAGCCTCTATTACTGTACAGACCGCTATTCTCCTAATTCGCCAATTTGAGTGAATGTCCATAAATACAACCGCGCGAAGCGAATTAGGCAGAAGAGAGAAGAGAGGCGGAAGAGACGAGACCAGGGACAGCAGAGAGGCCCACGTGATTATCTGCCGGCGAAAGCCTCCGACGACAGCCTTGTGCCAAACTTGACCAAACTTAACTTTGTCAAGTCAACAACGATAATATCACTTCCGATTTAGATGCAGGTTGGTTGAGAATTAAGTACATGCGAACTCTGATATAAACCAAGAAGAACTGATATAAAACAGTATTTACTTTTTGTTCTATCTATTCGTGTGTTATTTTTTCCTGTACGTCTTTGCCCTGCTTGGACTTGCCGAGCACGAAGATATCTGCGACGATTCTATCTTGACTGCCTTATGATCAACCTTAAATCACAACGTGGGATAAGGTTAGCTCTGGATTGAAGCGGTCATTTCAATGACCAGCCGTGGTGTTGGAAGCCTTGGACGGCCGATTAGGGAGTTGCACGATTCCAAAAATTCTGTTGGGGATGTTCATAGTTGCAGTGATACACGTCTTACTAATTAACCCATAGCTGGGGGAGAATTATTTGATTCATATCTTTCCCAGGGTTATTTGCGTGTAAGTGAATATAACGAACACAAACGGAATTGGAACTCGGCTCTCTGATTAGTAATTCCGAAGCCGTACACGATACGCACATCCAAACTTACATCGCGTGGTATACCCAAGCGGTCACCCATCTAGGTACTGACCAAACTCGATGTTGCTTAACTTCGATGATCGTATGGGAACCGATGTTTCAACGTGATTTGTCCGTAAATACCATAGTGAGGAATTGTCAACAAGGACACATACGTAAAATCAGGAAGAGCCAGTTGAAATATCTGGGACAATTTTATGAGGAGAGAAGGATTGGAAACTTTATCACTCACAGGGCATACTGAAGGCAAGAGGGACAATAAAAAATTAGCATCTGAGACAATACTCTGAAGTGAGTGGATGGCAGAGCGGTGACAAAAAAAGTGGTAAAGTGTTAAAATGATCACCTACGTCGTGAAGTGGCACGGCACATAAAAGAAACTCATATCAGTAACGCTTGAATTAATTAATAAAAAATTAATATTTTTTTTTAATTACCGTATATGACGGCATATAAGACACACCCCTATTTCAGCAGGGCAAATCAAGAAAAAAACTAGTAATTAGTAAAATTAGTAAAGCTACATATGGCATAGAAGACGCAGGGGAATTTTCAAAGGTATTTTTAGTAAAAAATGTGCGCCTTATATGCCTTCAAATACGTTAGTTACAATAAAACTATGTCGTAAGTTTTAATACATTTCTTTATAAAAATCACTGGCGAATAACTTCTTTTGTAAAATAGATTGCAGTGATTGCTCCCGTAAAATCATTAGTAAAACAATTGTATTGTATATAATTAACGTTAGAAAAGCGCGAACTATTTTCTGATGACGAGCAAATCTTTTGTTACTCATGTTTATTGCATTCCTTTGTTTAAATCATTACTAATTCAATTACATTATACAAGAAAAAAAATACATTTCACCCAGTAGGTGTCGACAATGGCGCTTTTCTTTATCACTGATTCCCAGTACAGAACAGATGTGTGTCAAATTTGCCAAAAAAAAAAAAAAAAAAAAAGGAAAAGGAAATTTTTAGGTGAAAAAGAAAGCGTATTTTTGTAGTTTATATTTCTTCTGTCATGGTCCTTCATGCAGTGTTGATTATAGCTCTTCACAGCTTCCTGTATTTTGCTGATTTCCGTAAAATTTGCTTCGTTATGAGCCGTATGGTAGTTGTTGAACAGCCTTTTACAATATAAACTAGTTATAACAATGACAAGAGTTATAACAATGACAAGAGTGCGAGCCGGTTTACACCGGCTCGCACTCTTGCTAGGATTATTAAACAGAAGAGAAATGATATGATAGTTGTTTAGAACGGATATGATATTTTATTGTTCCGCAGTTCTTTCTTTCTTTCTTTCTTCCAAGGCCAAAATATTTTAACTAAAATTTTTGGTGATCCGACTAATCAGTGGCTGCGACTTTCCTTTATACCGGGTACCAGTTTGACTGTTCGGTGTCCACTGCATCCGACGAGTAGTTAGGAGCCCGAACTCATTGGTTGCACTTAGAAAGGCTACTCTGATCAACACTCGCATAATATCGGGATGATTGTAGTGCCATGTCGCGCATAGATTGGTTTCTTTGCATGTATTTCCGGTTGAAAACCCTGAGGCCACATTACCTTCTGGTCTCAGACACGTTATAACTAGTTTATATTGTCATTGACGGCAGATAGTGAAAATTATGTTCGCGGACTTTTTCTTTTTTCTTTTTCTCCTCAAATCACCTTATGGCAAAACAATGGAAAGAAATACGAGAAAACCATAAAAAAAAAACAAAATAAAAAAAAAAAAAAAAACACGTATTTCCACTCACCCTTTCTTGCTCCAATGTGAGCTCTCTTAAGGTTTTATGGTTTCCAACCTATCTTGATATTCAAAAGTTTAAAGGCAACTTCAATGTTTAGAAAGGGTATGATATTTGTTTAGGATATTGTTCATCTTTTGCTTAATTTTTATTATTCTAAATTGTGAACAAGGTTTCACTATTTTACAGCTTAATTTGGCTTGATGTAACTGCAGTTTTTTCCTCGCACTTCTCCCCTGTGGAATCTCTTCCGGCTTCTTGATTTTTCGCCAACTTTGATCTTCCAAAATGTAAAGGCAATGTCTATCGTTATCTACTATCTTCCTGATTACTCTTCTACTCGCTGCTTAATAACGTTTCACTTTTTTCTTATCCTTTCAAACTCTGTAACCCGTTGTATCTTAGCGGCTTTACTGCCTTGCTTGGGTTAAATTCGATTAACAAGAAGTTGGTTTCTTGATTCTTTCCTCAAATTTATTCAACTACTATATGTGTTGAATGTATTAGATTATCCCAGGCTTCATTCCTAATAATGTGCAATGCCGGGATAATCTAATAACAAAAGTAGTAGATATCACGGTCACCGGATTAAATGTTTTCAAGCTGTTTTGAAATTGGCATCTTACGATCAAGTAATGTTAGTGTTTTCATGCTGGAGCCTCTTTAATTAATCATCATCTCAGAAAAAAGAATATGAGTGTAGTTCAAAAAGTTCTAAGGCTCAACCAGAAAGAAGATCCATGGAACATTTTTGTTGTGGTAACACATTACCACTTCTTATAATACTGAAGTAATTCAGCTTTCTGTCTTAAATTCTGCGCAGACGAGGCCCGTACAAATGTGAGAAGTGTGCAACTAAACTAAAAATGGACAAAACAGAGGTCAGATCAGTCATAAAGCATCTGCAAAGGAAAGGTATAAGATCCTAGAAAATTCATGAGGACATAATGCACACAATTTCTTAGGATCCCATCCCTATGCAACTGTGAAGAAGTGAACTGCAGAATTCAAGCGGGACAGGGAAAGCACTGAAGATGATCCTCGGCCAGGTCGGCCATAAACCTCAGGTACTGATGAACAAGTTGATGCTAGTCATCCTATGGTTTTGGATGACAGACGTAGTACTATCACTAGACTTAGTTCCATCTGACCTCTTCCTCTTTCTGAAACTAAAATAAAAAGAAACTGGTTTCTTGATTCTTCCCACAAATTCTTTTGCCTTCCATATGTGTTGAGTGTATTAGATTCGCCTAGGCATCTTTCCTAATAATATACAATGCCAGGATAATCTAGCAACAAAAGTAGAAGCGGATATGCAATATGGTTGGCCCTGCCCTGGCGTCTCGTCTACAGTCACTTTCTCACAGACGCGCCGTCGCCTCCCTCTGTCTGTTCTACAAATACTTTCATGGAAATTGCTTCGAGGAGCTGCATTCGCTGGTTCCCAGACGTCACGAGTTCCAGCGCCCTACAAGGCTGGCATCCTGCTCTCAGCCCTTCACTGTCGAAACTCCTAAATGTAGCCGTCTCTTCTACTCTAATAGCTTCATGTCTCGCACCTCTCGCCTGTGGAAATCCCTTCACTTCTCCTGTTTCCCTGTGAGCTATAATCTCCAGCTATTCAAGTGTAATGTCAATCCACATCTCCAGTTGCCTTAATCTATCCACTACCTTCATCCTTTCTTCTATCACTCCAATCTGATCTTGCTATTTTCTGTAACCCCTTGCGTCCTAGTGGCTTCCCGCCTTGCTTGGGGTGAAATGCTTAAAAAAAAAAAAAAAATCACGGTCACCGGATTAAATGTTTTCAAGCTGTCTTGAAATTGTTATCGATCAGTGTTAGTGTTTACATGCTGAGAGTCTTTAATTAATCATCATTTCTGAAAAAAAAAAAGAATATGAATGTAGTTCAAAAAGTTCTAAGGCTCACCCAGAAAGAAGAGCCATAGCGGAACATTTCTGTTGAGGGGACATATTACCACTTCTTTTAATACTGAGGTAATTCATATTTCTGTCTTAATTTCTGCGCAGGAGAGGCCCATAGAACCGTGAAAATTGTGTGAAGAAACTGAAACTGAACAAAACAGAGGCCCGAACAGTTATTAAGTATCTGCAAAAGAAAGGTATAAGATCCTAGGAAATTCATGAAGACATTGTGCAGACACTTCCTTAGGATCCCTTTCCTATGCAACTGTGGAGAAATGGGCTGCGGAATTCGAGCAGGGCAGGCAGAACACAGAAGATGATTATCGGTCAGATCGGCCATAAATCTCAACCTTTGATGAACAAGTTGATGTTATTCTTTGTATGGTTTTGAATGAGAGATGTCGTACTATCACCAGACTTAGCTCCATCTGACCTCTTCTCGTTTCTTAAACTAAAAATTAAACAAAATGAACACAAAACGATCGGCTTTAAAAAAAGACTCGTAACTGGAAAAACCGAATGAAAAAAGAATGTTAACAACAAATGCTTTTTCACACCAAACCCAGTTCTGCGGAATCAGAATCAACGTTGAGTTTAAGCAAGCGAATGAGCCAATTGGAGTAAAGTGTCATGCAGATTTAAATTCTTCCCACTTGTGACGAATAGAGCTATCGATTATTTTTGCATGCTAGCATGCTAGTTAATATTCGTGTCAGTCAGCTGTTGGCTCTCACGGTGGCCAATAGAATCTTCCTGCCTATTCGTGGCAGCCAGCTATAGACTCTCACTCTGGCCAGTAGAAAATGGCCGCAAACTACATGAAGACTGCCGTAGAAGCATGAAAAAATCGATTATTTCCACTATCGATGGGAGTTGGGAAATGCAAAGTCTGTCTTGGACTTCCTGCTAACTTGGAGCATGTGCATGTAAATTTTGGTACAAATCAGTCGGAAGGGCAAAAATATTTTAAGTCAAGTGATAGTGATTGCTGTATGAGTCGTACGATTTTTGAATCAAGCACGGGCAACGCCGGGCCACGCTACTAGTATATATATATATATATATATATATATATATATATATATATATATATAGTGGTACAGTGAATATTAATAATTTGGATTAAATTTGATAAATAAATCCAGCCCATGACAGCAGGAATTGCATCACGAAATAGTGATAATGCAACATATTAAAATGTTACCACACTTTTTGCTCAGAAGAAAGCAGTTGCACGGACCTATTTTCTGGCGGTGGTTTATGACTGTTATTTGCCATAGTGCAGCTATGACTACTGCTCTATAAATCATCCTATGATTATCTGTATGAAAAAAATAACATAAAAAACACTAACTCTCGACTTGAAATTGTAATTAAAAACAAATTTTAAATATATGACAGTAGTGAGTGTGTCTTTGTGAACTAGTCGAGTGTCCAATTATTTTTGATTGGATCCGGCTCATTTATAATGCATTCCCATATTAATATGATTCACAATGCATTCTTATAATTAAATCTTTTTCAATGCATTCCTATAGTATAATTTACAATGCATTCTTACAATAAAATCATGTAAAATGCATTCTTATAGTAAAATCATGTACAATGCTTTCTTATAATAAAATCATTTACAAGTTATTCTTATAAAAAACATTTTCAATGCATTCTTATAAAATCATTTACAATGCATTCTTATAATAAAATAATGTACAATGCATTCTTATAATAAAATAATAAACAATGCATTTCTGCAATAAAATATTTTCTGTGCATTCTTATATTAAAATCATTTACAATGCATTTGATAATAAAACCATTTCCAATGTATTCTTCAAATAAAATAATTTTGTGCATGTGACGTCCCCCCGGGTGTCGCTGCGCTAATCGTGACGTCCGCCTGGTTGCGTCCGTCGTGCTATCCTGTCCTGTGACGACCAACTGGCTTGGTATTGATCGCGGCACCAAATGTGACGTTCTAACCTTTTGGTGATTCGGATGGGAATCTGGTTAGATTCGGTATCAGCCTCGTCGTTCCCAGCTCGCCTCCAACGTCTGGTTACCGAAGTAACTGCTTTGATTTCTAGTCTGACCTACCCACGTTGTGAATTGATCTTAAGCAGACGAAATCAATCAGTCGCCGGGCCGTAATGCAAGCTGAGTTTGAATAAGGGTGATATCGCACAAGTATGTGTAAAGAAAATGAAATAACTCGAAAAGTTCAAATGTGTTAAAAAAAGGATAGCAATACTTTATATCTGGTTGTAGAGTACAGGACTGAGTCTTCTTCCCCAAACCCGCAATATGGATTCGTGACACTTTGTGTTTGTTAGGCGAGTCTTAACATCTTAAGTTGTTTGTTCTTTTAAGAAACTGGTTCTTGGTGTGTCTTCAGGCGAAATTCGTAAAACTTGTTTTGCTGGTGTGAGTCTAAGTAGTTCTTCAAAAATAAATTGTTCTTTGTTAGAAGATGAGTCGGAATTGCGTGAATCTTAGTCAGCTTCTGCGAGGCGGGACCAACTTCAACTGCAAACTTCGAACTTAACTCAACTGCCTGGATCTCGAACTGAACTGATTTTCGCTCGCTGCGACTTTGCTTATATGGACGCCGACCAAAACCGGGGTGGGCTTGTCGGGGTTTGAGGTTCCTTGATAATTCCAAACCCACAATCGACTTCTTTGTTTTCGGTCAGGAAAATTTTATTATTTTCCATTTTTGCAAGTCTTCTCGTCCTCCCACCTTCTTCTGTTCTCGTACTGGTATCTCACCATACCCTCAGAGGGTTCAACGGTTTTCCCTCTCTCTCACAGTGGCATCTCACTCAATGGAAAATAAAAATTTTACCACTTTTCCTTGTCAGAAATTTTAATTCTCGCCTTTCTTTTTTTTTTCTTTCCTTTTTCTTTTCTCCTTTCTCCCTTTTAGCAAGCCAAATAGTGTCACAGCATTCTTCTAATAAAATAATTGATAATGTATTCTTATGCTAAAATCATTTTGTACACATTCTTATAAAAAAATATTTAGAATGTGTTGTTCTATAAGCACATTCTTTTGGCATGTGGTATAGTTAAATACACTGCATCCATTTTTTCATATTACCGCTCATTTAATGCACATGTCACAGTTTAAGATTATACATATTCAGATTCGGTTCTCACTTGTAGCTAAGTTTTCTGCATTTCTTTCTTTCTTCCTTTTTTCTTATTGTTATTCGTAATTAGAAAATTTCCTTGAACAAAATTCTACTTCTTTTTTTCTCAATATTTTCCTCTAAATATGAATTTAAAAAAATCTATTTTCCTTCCGAAAATGTAATTTTTCATTCACTTTTTAATTGAAATATCTTAGATATCATATACCCGATTACTAAATTGCAATAATTTCTTCATTATTTTGTAGACTATATAATTAGTTCGATCTTTACTGGATGTCGAACAACCATCTGTTTTTACGTTTCTCAAACAAAACTGTTCTCTATTAATCATTTTAAAGAAACATTTTCTGTCTTCCATCAGCATGGCTTATGTTATTCTCCAGGAAAGCAACTTACTAAGCCTCCGTCCTGGGTATGACGATAAACTACGTCCAGCAGCAAAACATTTGATCAGAAGGTTTTGAGGAGCGTAGAACCACCTCTTAAACTGGTGTTCCCAGGTCCACCCTCATCTGGGGTGGTAGCACCTGTCAGGGTCCCAGTTATAGGCAAATAGTTATCCACCCCAAAAGGGCTCAAATCACTATGAAAGTATAAAATAGGTTTTAATACCAGCAATACCTTTTCTGAAAAAAATATTGCCAACAATACATTTTTGTTAAAACAGCAATACATTTTGAAAAAATATTACCAGCAATACATTTTTTTACGAAAAAATATTACCAGCAATACATTTTGAAAAAAAACCAGTAATACCATTACCAGCAATACATTTTGAAAAAAAAATATTACCAGCAATATATTTTTGAAAAAAATATATAATACAGCAATACATTTTTGAAAAAATATTACCAGCAATACACATTTTTGAAAAAAAATATTACAATACAGAAAAAAAAAATATTACCAGCAACACATTTTTTACCAAGCAATACAAAAAATATTACCGTATATGCCGTAAAACAAACCAAACCTGAATTATAACAGGCAGGCTTTTCACCATTTAGGTGCCAGATCTTAATAAATTTTGTGATCAACTTACTTATATACAATTGTTCTTTTGTAAAAATATATTAGCAGCAATACATTTTTGAAAACAAAAATATTAGAAGCAATAAAAATCTTGTCAGCATTAAATAAACCATTCAGGTTGATATGCCGTAAAACAAAGCAAATCAAACCAAACCAAACCTTACTACGCCTTCTTGGTCTTACGTTTTCCACTAACATGAACTGGAATGAGTATATTGAACTAAAAGCTAAGTCTGCTACTAAGAATGGATGTGCAAGTCATTTTTTCTCACCAGAATCTACCTTGCACATTTATGAATCTACCATTCATTCATGTGTTGAATATTGCTGCCACATCTGGTTTGTTGATTTTGCTATATATCTTGATATTCTTGACAAAATCCAATCTGCAACTTTATCGGCCTTGAACTGGCAGTTCGGCTTCATTCGCATTCCTACCGCCGTAGCTTCCCAGTGGTTTTACTTTAAATATTTCCTCAGTAACTGTTTCAATGAGTTTTCCTGTTTATTACTTCGATTTCACAAATTTAAGTGCCGTACTAGATTGGCGGTTAGGTCTCATAATTTAATTGTTGAAATTGCTAGTTTTAAGTATAAGTTCTGAACTAATAGTTTCTGTTCCAACTTCCTAATTTCCTGTCAATTATGATCTAAATTCAAAGTCAATCGTCATTTTCTGCCTCTTGAAATTCTGTTATTTTATTGTTCATTCTGTTTCTTTCACTTTCAATAAGACTTAAATCTTAGTGGCTTTATTGCCTTGCTTGGTGTTAAATGATTAAAAAGAAACTATCTAGTAAATTAATATCGGAATCGTTTTAGTATGATGGCCATTAAATTGTTCTCGCAGATATGTTAATTCGTTTTCTTTATTTTAGTGCTCCTCTTTTATAACCTTGTGCCAGGGTAAGTTAAGCTGAATAATTAGCTGTATTGTTTATGGTATCTGTAAAAATATTAGAGGTAAGTAAAATTTTTAAAAAATGTAATTTAAAGCTTAAGTCTAAATCAAAGAAAAAATTGCACGGACAAACCAATATTTTTTTGGGGGGAAGTACCGAATATGAAAAAAAATAAATAAATAAATAAATAAAAAAGGTTAAGACAAACAGAAGCTCATTTATTTGTCTTGTTTTGGAAAATCGCCTGCGTTGATTGGTCAGAAAAATCGCCTGCGTTGATTGGTCAGAAAAATCGCCTCTACAGCTGCGGTTTGTTGATTCATTGTTTCGTCAAGAAAACGCCCTTTTTTTTACCGAACTTTCATCCTTATGCTCAATTGTCATGGCAACAACGTGCTGTGGTTACCTATAAGGGTATCACTGATGCATTGTTGATCAGATACCTTTCTTCTCTTTGACCCTTAAATGACCACTCGTTTGGCAATAATGACTTTTCATAGAGGGGCAACCCAAATGTGGTGTTCTGTTAAGCCGAGCATAAAACCCAATGGGAGTCCGACTTAAATGGCTTTGGAGACAAACAATAAGATAGAAACACACACACATATATACACGTCAATATGGTAATACATTTTACACTTCTAGGCTGGAAAATGACATTATTACGGGCATCTGTACGTAAATACATGATAAATATATTTGCATTTAGATAAAAATCATGCATCCGAATCCTCTTTCATTTCTTGATAAGCAAGGCAAAATGAGAAGAAACGGAGAAAAGAAGACTGTGTTACGCCAATAATCAAAATCATGAAAAGTAACTTAGCAAAGTGATATTAGAAACGTTTTTTTGCTATTTTTTTTAACATAGACTCAAGCAGTGGTCACTTCTTTGATTTGTTCTTTTGTCTTAGTATTTTGTTGTTGTTGTTTTTGCTTCTTCTCTTCTTCTACAAACATTTTTGTAGAAGAAAAGAAGAAAAAGAAGATGACGTCATCTTCTTTTTCTTCTATTTTGTTGTTTTTTTTTTTCTTCTTCTACAAACATTTTGTAGAAAGAAGAAAAAAAAAAAAGAAGATGACGTCATCTTCTTTTTTTCTTCTATTTTGTTGTTTTTTCTTTTCTTCTTCTACAAACATTTTTGTAGAAGAGAAGAAGAAAAAGAAGAAGATGACGTCATCTTCTTTTTCTTCTATTTTGTTGTTTTTTTCTTTTCTTCTTCTACAAACATTTTTGTAGAAGAGAAGAAGAAAAAGAAGAAGATGACGTCATCTTCTTTTCTTCTATTTTGTTTTTTTCTTTTCTTCTTCTACAAACATTTTTTAGAAGAAGAGAAAAAAGAAGAAGATGACGTCATCTTCTTTTTCTTCTATTTTGTTGTTTTTTTTCTTTTCTTCTTCTACAAACATTTTTGTAGAAGAAGAGAAGAAGAAAAAAAAGAAGATGACGTCATCTTCTTTTTCTTCTATTTTGTTGTTTTTTTCTTTTCTTCTTCTACAAACATTTTTGTAGAAGAAGAGAAGAAAAAGAAGATGACGTCATCTTCTTTTTCTTCTATTTTGTTGTTTTTTTTCTTTTCTTCTTCTACAAACATTTTGTAGAAGAAGAGAAGAAAAAAAGAAGAAGATGACGTCATCTTTTTTTTTCTATTTTGTTGATTTTTTTTTTTTTCTTCTACAAACATTTTTGTAGAGAAGAAGAAGAAAAAAGAAGATGACGTCATCTTCTTTTTCTTCTATTTTGTTGTTTTTTTTCTTTTCTTCTTCTACAAACATTTTTTGGAAGAAAGAAGAAAAAAGAAGATGACGTCATCTTCTTTTCTTCTATTTTTTGTTTTTTTTTCTTTTCTTCTTCTACAAACATTTTGTAGAAGAAAGAAGAAGAAAAAGAAGAAGATGACGTCATCTTTTTTTCTTCTATTTTGTTGTTTTTTTTTCTTTTCTTCTTCTACAAACATTTTTGTAGAAGAAGAAGAAAAAAAAAAAAGAAGATGACGTCATCTTCTTTTTTCTTCTATTTTGTTTTTTTTTTTTTTTCTTCTTCACAAACATTTTTTAGAAGAAGAAAAAAAAAAGAAGATAACGTCATCTTCTTTTCTTCTATTTTGTTGTTTTTTTCTTTTCTTCTTCTACAAACATTTTTTAGAAGAAGAGAAGAAGAAAAAGAAGAAGATGACGTCATCTTTTTTTTCTTCTATTTTGTGTTTTTTTCTTTTCTTCTTCTACAAACATTTTTTAGAAGAAGAAGAAAAAAAAAGATGACGTCATCTTCTTTTTCTTCTATTTTTTGTTTTTTTCTTTTCTTCTTCTACAAACATTTTTGAAGAAGAAGAAAAAAAGAAGATGACGTCATCTTCTTTTCTTCTATTTTGTTTTTTTTTTTTTTCTTCTTCTACAAACATTTTTGTAAGAAGAAAAAAGAAGATGACGTCATCTTCTTTTTTTTCTTCTATTTTGTTGTTTTTTCTTTTTCTTCTTCTACAAACATTTTTTAGAAGAGAAGAAAAAAAAAGATGACGTCATCTTCTTTTTTCTTCTATTTTGTTTTTTTTTCTTTCTTCTTCTACAAACATTTTTGAAGAAGAAGAGAAAAAAAGAAGATGACGTCATCTTCTTTTTTCTTCTATTTGTTGTTTTTTCTTTTCTTCTTCTACAAACATTTTTTTGTAGAAGAGAAGAAAAAGAAGATGACGTCATCTTCTTTTTCTTCTATTTTGTTGTTTTTTTCTTTTCTTCTTCTACAAACATTTTTTGTAGAAGAAGAAGAAGAAAAAAGATGACGTCATCTTCTTTTTTCTTCTATTTTGTTTTTTTTTCTTTTTCTTCTTCTACAAACATTTTTTGTAGAAAAGAAAAAAAGAAGATGACGTCATCTTCTTTTTCTTCTATTTTTTGTTTTTTTTTCTTTTCTTCTTCTACAAACATTTTTGTAGAAGAAAAGAAAAAAGAAGATGACGTCATCTTCTTTTTCTTCTATTTTGTTGTTTTTTTCTTTTCTTCTTCTACAAACATTTTTAGAAGAAGAAGAAGAAAAAAAAGAAGATGACGTCATCTTCTTTTCTTCTATTTTTTGTTTTTTTTCTTTTCTTCTTCTACAAACATTTTTAGAAGAGAAGAAAAAAGAAGATGACGTCATCTTCTTTTCTTCTATTTTGTTGTTTTTTTCTTTTCTTCTTCTACAAACATTTTTGTAGAAGAAGAAGAAAAAAAAAGAAGATGACGTCATCTTCTTTTTCTTCTATTTTGTTGTTTTTTTTTTTCTTCTTCTACAAACATTTTTGAAGAAGAAAAAAGAAGAAGACGTCATCTTCTTTCTTTTTCTTCTATTTTGTTTTTTTTTTCTTTTCTTCTTCTACAAACATTTTTGTAGAAGAAGAAAAAAAGAAGAAGATGACGTCATCTTCTTTTCTTCTATTTTGTTGTTTTTTTTCTTTTCTTCTTCTACAAACATTTTTGTAGAAGAAGAAGAAAAAAAGAAGATGACGTCATCTTCTTTTTCTTCGATTTTGTTGTTTTTTTTCTTTTCTTCTTCTACAAACATTTTTGTAGAAAGAAAGAAAAAAAAGAAGATACGTCATCTTCTTTTCTTCTATTTTGTTTTTTTTTTTCTTTTCTTCTTCTACAAACATTTTTTGAAGAAGAAGAAAAAAAGAAGATGACGTCATTTTCTTTTTCTTCTATTTTTTTTTTTTTTCTTTTCTTCTTCTACAAACATTTTTGTTGAAAGAAGAAAAAAAAAGAAGATGACGTCATCTTCTTTTTCTTCGATTTTGTTGTTTTTTTCTTTTCTTCTTCACAACATTTTTTTTTGTAGAGAAGAAAAAGAAGATGACGTCATCTTCTTTTTCTTCTATTTTTTTTTTTTCTTTTCTTCTTATACAAACATTTTTGTAGAAGAGAAGAAGAAAAAGAAGAAGATGACGTCATCTTCTTTTTCTTATATTTTGTTGTTTTTTTCTTTTCTTCTTCTACAAACATTTTTGTAGAAGAAGAGAAGAAGAAAAAGAAGAAGATGACGTCATCTTCTTTTTCTTCTATTTTGTTGTTTTTTTCTTTTCTTCTTCTACAAGCATAAATGGATTATGCATACTTCGTTTATTTTTTTTTTCTTCTATTTTATTGTTGTTGTTTTTTTTTCTTTTCTTCTTCTACAAACATAAATGGGTTATGCATACTTCGTCATCTTCTTTTTCTCCTATTTTGTTGTTGTTGTTCTTCTTCTTTTTTGTGCCCTGGCCTTTCTGAATATCGGCGATCATCTCTGCTCGTCTTTTGTTGTTCTATGTAATTCTACTCACTTTTTAACCAACTGTCTTTGAGAGGGCCATACTTCTTCGAACCTCGTGGACTGGCGCTACAGAATCAAAAACAAAGAACCGTACCAAATAACTGAAACCACATAACATTCAAGTCGGTCAACAACAGCAAGAATTAAAATAGATACCTCTTTTAATACGAAGAGAAAATAATGACATAACCAAGATGTTGACATTCGACACTACTTTGAACAAAAGTATAGGAAGGAAACCACCTACATTGTAGGAAAAATCGATAACAGTGGACTTAAAAGAAACTATTTTTCTGAGAAAAATTTAAAGTGGTATTGGCTACCTGGTCAATAAATGCCAAATGTTTCCTGATAAGGAAACAGCTAACGCTACCATTACCTTGGTCTGTCATCCCCTTTCATTGATTCATTAAGTAAGTTACCCGTTTTCTCCCCCTGTTCCTCTTCTTTTTTTTAAAATATACCCCCTCAGTGTCTGTCTATATTTCTGACATGAAGTATTGTAATCGTTTGCACGATTTAAATTGTTCGGACTGTTCTCCTCATCTTTGTTGCCATATTCACAACATTTCGGCTGTTGTACGCTCGGCCTTCTTCAGGATCTGTCTATATTTTTGAGATGAGGTGTTATAATTATTTACACTATTTATATTGTTCTGAGCGTTGTCTTCATCTTCGTTCCCATATACATGATGTTTTGGCCGTTGTATGCGTCGGCCTTCATCAGGTGTTTGGAATTTCGAACTGAACCATTCATTTCGTCCACTGTAGTAGATTGCTTTAGTTCCACGTGCCATGCCACTTCCGGTTATATTAGTAGCAGTTATCTCCCTTTAACTCAACTTGTTTTTGATCTTCTCTGCTGGATTGAACTCACAACACTTTGGGTTATTTCAGTGGATTCAACCAACGTTTTTATCCACTGAGCCCTCAATGTATGCATTTTGAGAACTTATATACCTAGTTTCTCAGTAACCGTTTTTGTTTTTTTTTACCAGATCTCCTATTACAATTTTTTTTTTATTATTATTGTTTTTCTGGATCCCATATTAGGTTCTAGGAATATTCGCCCTAAAACTCGCTTCAGGAATTTTCAACGTAGAAAACTTTGCCGTATAGAATTTTTGACGCAAGACGATTTCACCGCATTTTTTTTTTAATATGCGAAGTACATTGTTACCAAGTATATCTGACTCACACTAGTGTTATTTTGATTTAAACATTTTAATAAGCGAAGTTATACTAACATGCACCCAGATTTGAGGAAACTAAATTGCGTACTTGAAAAAGGAAGAGACATTAGCAAAAAAGAAATAAAGTCTGATTCAGATCAAGGAGATGCAGTACAAATGAAGAAAATATATATTGATATCAAATCAAAACTTCAGCGGAATATGCTTCATTATAGACCAACGCAAAAATCACATAATTTACTAAGCATGGTTTGGAATTTGCACACATTTTAAATTATTTCTTTAAGTTGATATATTTTTAGTCTCTTTTTTTAAAAATAAATGTTTACTGATGTCTGGCCCTGTAAAAAAGACATTCATATATACTTGATAACAAGGTACTTCGAATATTAAATTGAACATTACTCCAAAATGGATGTTCAAGAGTATCGAAAAAAAATGCGACGAAATTGTCTTGCGGCAAAAATCCTATACGCTGAAAATTCCTGAGGTGAGTTTTCCTACGGCAAGAATTTTTACGGCGAATGTTCCGAATACGGCCATATTGTATTCATTTCTATGCTTGACCAGCTTAGGAGATTTTTCCCACCTTAACATAGACGTTACGTAAACGTTTTCTGTAAACTCCCCACATCGTAATTTTAAATGTCCACAACGACACCTTGCAAATACACTCGAAACGTCTAACGTGTCCCTCGCGTTACTCGCGTGTCAACAATGATAACTTGTAATGTTCCTTCAAATTTACCTTGAAAAGTGTCCGGGCCATTACCTTGTAACCTACCCACAACAATACCTTGTAACCATGCTTATGACCACATCACGTTAAAATACCATTTCCCATACGATTACCGAAGATAGGCAATGTCAAGCCTGATCAGTACCTATATGAGTGACGGCTTGGAAATATCAGGGGCTGTAAGCTTGACTGTGCGGTCGGGTAATGGATAATGGCTCGGAATTGTTAATTGGAGAGCGGAGTTCTAATTCGAGCTGGGTTCGTTATATTCACTTATATACAATTACCCTTATGAAAGGTATTAATTCACCACTGCTCCCCTTGCTATGGGTTAAGTAGTAAAATTAGTATCGCTAAATCACTCAATCATTTATGTACCATGAGTGATACACAATTAGGCGATCATGTATCTTTCGATATATGACTGACGAGTCAGATTATTTTCCCGCAGGAGGTTGTCATTTATTTCTGCGGTAGACCAATTGCCATCCAAGGCTATAGAACCCACTCCGCCCTACTCATAGCCAGAGGGAGGAGAAGTGGATTCATACATTTGCCAAAGATATTAGCACATAAGTGAATGTAATGGATTCGAATAAATTCGAACTCGGTTCTCTGATTCTTCAATCTGAGCTACTATCCATTACTCCCCCGCGCGTCCTACTAAATCATTATTTTCTCAAAAACAGATTCTTACAATCTAAAATTATTTTCTGGTTTTAAATAACTTGCAGTGGTTGACAAGGCCCCTAAAAAATGAATCAGTCAATAAAAACATTGAACGTAACGTTATAAATACGTTGTTTTGTAACGCCACCGTAACAGAAAATGGATAATAAATTCCAGGAAGATATTAGAACGTGAATTTATCAACTGAATTAGTGATTCTCAAAATGAAAATAGAGACATCAATTCTATATGTTTCATACATATTGTTAATGGAAGAAAATATTCTAACATATAAAGCTGGGCTGAAAATTCAAAGGCTGACTATAAAAGGTTAATTCTAGAGCTGTGAAGTCACGCACATCAGGCATTGGAATCAAGGACATGTATACTGGAGTATTATCCTGATGAAATAAGACCCCTTTCGCCAGTGTTCCTGGTCTTGATAGCCTTTTGCAACCGCCTCAGCAAGTTAGTATAGAACGTGCCATTGACGGTGTAGCCCTTCGGAAGATAAGTAATGAATACAATGCCGTTTGCTTCCCAAAAAAACTGAGGCCATCACCTTCTCTTCAAATAAAACGACGTTGGCCATCTTTGGGGCAGGTGAGGAGGGGTGTTTCCACTGCATGGATCTCTCTTTGTTTCTGGCTTAAAGTGATGAACCGAACAATCCCGGTTTAGGAAACGTTCAAGGAAACCAGCTGAATCTGTCTCAAAAGGTTTTCCTGTGATGTGATCAGCCTGGTGCGCTTTTGATCAAGTGTCAGAAGACGTGGCACCCACCTAGAAGAAACCTTTGTCTTTGTGCAGAATATTCCCATATCTCCCACAGCGTATAGTAATCGCATTGACTATTTGATTTATAGTCAATCGCCTGTCATCTATCATCATGTTTTGAATGCAGTCAATGTTTTCTTCATTGGTGGCAGTTGCAAGACATCCGGCCTTTGGCTCATCTTCAACTCTCTTCTTTCCCCTCCTAAATTCAGCTTCCCACTTTTGCACTAATTGTAAAGCTGGAGCGTCATTCCTAATGTAGCAACCATATCAACTTGAATAGACTTGAAACTTAAACCCTTTTTTCTGCAGATACTTGATAACACAACGATTTCAAATTTCGCCCATTTTCAAGTGGAGTCGCTACGTGTTATTTTCCGAACATACAGAGGTTAGTTTAACTGGAAAGAAACAATGCAGTTATTAATAAGAAGGGTTAAAATTAATGCATGCAAGATTTTCCCAGCTCTAGCACCACTCCTTCATATTCAGAATATGAGGTTTATAGCCCACCCTCATGACTGCCAAGAAACAATACCCTTATTCATAAGAAGAGTTGAAATTAATGCATGCAAGATTTCAGAGCTCTAACATCACTCCTTCATAGTCAGCCTATGAACTTTTCAGCCCATCACAGGACCTGGATGGATCAATGCAGTTTTTGAAAAGAGTTGAAATTAATGTAAGCACGATTTCACAGGATTAGTATCACTCCTTCATAGTCAGCCTATGAACTTTTCAGCCCATCATAGGACCTGGAATGAAACAATGCAGTTTATAATAAGAAGAGTTCAAATTAATTCATGCACGATTTCACATTTCACATCTCTTGAATCATTTCATAGTCATCCCCTGAACTTTTCAGCCCACCGCGCTTAATTGACCAGTGCGTAATTTTTCAGGTACAATATTTTACAATGTTGCCATAAGGTCGGAGCACCGTTGGAAATTAGCGGTCAGTTTGTAGTCAGGAAAATAGTTGATTCCAATGTTGCAGTAACGTCGCCAGATGCTCACTATCTCCCGACCAAAATACAAACTATCTACAGCGTTGTAAGAACATGCAGCGTCATTTTTCTGATTGCTATTAAGCAGTTTTTTTGTAGTTCCTATTCTCCTTAATACTTTCTTGTTTATCATATGTTTTGTACATGGTATTCTGAGCATTTGTAAGTAGAACCAGATCTGTATCTGTCTATATTTCTGGGATGAGGTATTATGTACACTATTTACATTATTTAGACTATTGTCCTCATCTTTGTCGCCATATTTATCCGATCCTTCAGTATCTGTCTATATTTCTGAGATGAGGTATTATGTACACTATTTACACTATTCGGACTATTGTCCTCATCTTTGTCGCCATATTTATTACAACGTTTCGGCCGTTGTACGCTCCGGCCTTCTTCAGGTGGTTGGAATGTCGAACTGAACCCTTTATTTCGCTCACTGGGGTAGACTGTTCTAGCTCCACGTACCATGTTTAATGGGTGTCGGATATCAGTTATCTCCTGTTAATCCCCATCTCCAAGTTCTCCACCGCCTTAATCGGGTATTAAACTTACACTCTTTGGGTCCTGTCACGGGATCTAACCAACGCCTTTATCTTCTGTGCCATGTGTCTTTTGGGAATTAAGATGAAGACATTAGTCCGAATAATGTAAATAAGGAAACAGATCTGTGTCGCTTCAAGTCTCTTCTCCATCAGCGTAGAAATTGACTGCCATATTCCTAGACGTTCATCACATTTTCCTTTCTTCTAATAGTTGAGTGGACCATTCTGAGAAAGCGAACGAATCGAAATATATATTCTACCCAACATTTCTATCACCGTTAAAAAGGATTTATTTAGCCTTAACAAAAAATGTGTTGCAACTCCTTCGAAACAACAACAATCTAAATTAATATACAACACAATAATAATAACCTAAAACTTGCAGCTGCTTCTTTTTGGAACCAACTCCCAAGAGGATGCTTCCCCTATCACTAAAATTTTAAACAGTTCATGTCTAATGTTAACTGGAATCATCCTCATATATTTCCATAATCCGTACCGCTTACGCTGTAACCCTCCACCCCAAGTGGCTCTTGGGCCTTGAACACGGTAAACCTTATTCTAAAAAAAGGAATTTACCCTATCACCTTGTTTTGTCACAGTGCACATTGAAGAGAATCCACAAGGATATAAAATAAAATATTATATACAAAAAATGTGCCTTTCACAAAACCTCACACGAAGTCCATTATTTACTCACTGTAATGAGTCTGACCTTAATTTTGATTTAGAAATGCCGCTTTACTTTAATTAAAAGAGAAAGAAATTCATTAAGAGAGAAATTAATTAAAAGAGAAAGAAATTTAGACAAACGAAAGTATTAGAATGTCCTTTGTCCGCTAGATATCTTTGCAGACTTTCTATCATTACACTGTTGGAAACTTAATAGCAAAAATGATAAAACACCATAAACAAAACGAAAAAAGAAATAGTATATACCGAAACAGAGGAGTGGATAACGGCTCTGACTGAAGAATCGGGGAGCCGAGTTCGAATTCCAGTCAAATCCATTACCTTCACTTACGTGTTAATACCTTTGGGAAAGGTAAGAATCCTCTTCTTCTCCCGCTTCTATAGCCTTCAGCGATAACTGATCTAGGAGGACTACACTGAATTAAAAAAACTGATACCCCATTTGTCCAGTAGGATAATTACTCAATTAAAAAAAAAAGGCTTGTTAAAAAAAAAACCGCAACGATATCCTGCGGCCCTATGTTCCTCAAGGAATTTAAAGGCATTATATATATATATATATATATATATATATATATATATAAAAATGTTTTTTAAAAAATTAAATTTAAAAGTTTAAAAATTTCAGCAGCAAATCTATTTCGTGCGTATTTATTTACATTGTCGATGAAACCATAAAGGACGAAACGCCTAACACGAAAAATGCTTTCCACTTAGTCATAAATTTTCCTAAAATTGTTCTGATATTAAAAAAATTTTATATCTTTTCCCATGATAAAAAGTTCGTCAAACGTGAAGAAGAGGGTTTCGGTTAAAAAGAAAACATTAAAAATGTGTTTTTGATTGTATTCGGCCAGCTGTCGTAGCAACCTGCGTTTTTTTTATTGCCAAATTGGTGAAATTTCGTTGATTCTCACATTCAAAATGAATGAAAATAAACATTATTCGAATAATATAGAACTAAAACTCAATCACAATATATATATATATATATACATACATATATATATATATATATATATATATATATATATATATATATATATATATATAAATATAAAGAATTAATCGATTTATTTTAATCTGACATTTTATTACTTCAAATGTAATCCACTGAAATAACGCTTGAAATGATATATATTAGGTGCATTATAGCCATCAATAATTAATCCATACAAATATATATATATATATATATATATATATATATATATATATATATATATTGAAGAATAAGAAAATAAAAAAATTAAAAAAATTAAAATCGTTAGACACACTGGGTTGTAGATTAATATTCTTTCGTGTTTTTTCTTATTATTCCATTTAGATTCCTCGACTAGTTTCGACCGAAATGGCCATCATCGGGAGGAGAAATATTTCTGCTTGCTGGTAGCACTAAACTACAGAAATGAATGTCTTTTGCTGGAGAAAATGAACTTTTGTCTGTAGTTTTCATTTGTTTTTTTTTCTTTTTAACATGAATCTTTTAACATTCCTTGTGTTGGTCAATATATATATATATATATATATATATATATATATATAATAAGTGCATGATAGCCATAAATAATGAATTCATATAAATGTTGTTAAATTCAATCGACAAGGTCTGTTTATTTATAATTTAATTTTTTATATTATTATTTAATTTTATTTAATTTTTTATTATATATTTTTTTTAAATTTTCGAGTGAGATGTTGGATACAGGATAAAAATTATGAATAAACTATCCAAAGTTCAAGGTTTTTTTTTTCTTTGTTTAAGTACTTTCGAATTTCAAGAACTGGGTGTTGCCAATATGGTAGACCGTATTTTCTGAGCTTTCTTTTTTTTAGCTTACCAGAATTAGAATTCAAATGATTTAAAAAACGTCATATATGATGGTTGAACTCAAAACCTTGTATCCAATATTCATACGTGTTATTTTTACGTGTGTATTAAATATTTTGTGTGCCAATTAGATGTATTTATACAACCACAAATATATCATCTCCTGAGGAGGAAGATTCTTTTATTTAATGTGCGTTGTTACTTTTATATTATAATGGCTTCAAGAATTTTAAGTATTTCTTTGAAGTAAGCCCAGTTTAATATTTTCGTATTATCTACTATTATTTATTTTAAGTTAATAGTTGCATTCTGCTTGTTTGTGAGGTGATGATCACTATATACACGACAAATGACAAGTCAACTTACGAGATAGTGTGGTGTATATGCGGCCAATGTAAGAATTTATTTTTATTATCATTATTAATATATATAGGGATACAGTTCGGTCTCAGTGGGCCTAGTAGTCAACCGTTCCCCGATTATTTGATTATATTCTGATGATATTATTTCGATCCTGAAGACACTAAAAATGTTTATTAAAAAGGGAGTAACCGATTACTCTATATGTAAATATCGGTTTAAATGCATGTTTTATGTTTGTGTAATTGCCGAGTATAAATGTGATGTCAGCTGTTTTCCCTTTTGCTCTCATATCCTTGGGGAAATCATTAATTATTGTACACGTCCTCAAGCTATGGATTAAATAAAAAGGTACACTGGGTTATTGAGATCTGTTGGGTAGACAGTATAAGAGATAAATTACTTTGAATTCAGAAACTGTGGAAAAGACAACGCTAAATCAGTCCGTCCCAAAATCTGATCACAGCTCCATTCGAACCCATTTAAACACACACAGAGATTTACCCGATTCCATTAGGAACGTACTATTAGAAAATACAAATATATTAACTGCATCCACCTGGAAAAAAATCATTCAAAATAATGGAAGTTTTAATAATAAAAAAGAAAAGGCCAACTCTTAACAATATTAACTACGAACAAAGCCATAATATGCCAACCGTATTCTGAAATTAAAAACATCCCTACCACACACTAAGACATACACATAATGCACACACTCAATTAAGCTGAAAAATCGAATCATCCTTGTTAATGGCTAAAGGTATAGCCGAAAGCGCTCGGAAATATAAAACATTTGGACAGTTCTTACACACCTTTTGTCCAGAAAAGAAAGCTTTTGTTAGAACACAAGAAAAATTAAATAAAAAGCTTAACCGTAGTACCTTGTTTGTCGTTTTTAATGAAACATGCATAAACGAAGGATTGCTGCCTATATATATATATATATATATATATATATATATATATATATATATATATATATATATATATAAACACCGATAGACAAACACACACACAATATATTTATATATAATTAAAAGAAAGAATCCACGTGTGCTTCATATAGTTTATAAAATAGAGTAGATAAGTTGGTTAATAAAACAAAGTCAAACGAAAGGGTACCGATGTGATCAGTACGAAAAATATTTATTAATATTAACCACGTGACAGAAGTGAAACACGTAGATTAAAGGCACGCGTGTATCTTTCATCTGCGCATGCGAAAAATAAACAGAGATAAGGCGGAGACTCACCAACAGTTGTTCCTGAGGCTGGAGAGAATCCTGTTTGTAGATGGAACTATTAGTAAAAATCCGATTTTTGCAACATGAAACATGTATAAATGAAGGATTGCTGCCTAAATACACTATATATATATATATATATACTGAATAGCTGGGAAACAGCGAAACAGTCTGTCTGTTTGATGACAGTGTATATATATATATATATATATATATATATATATATATATATATTTGATGTTTGAATAAAAACAGACCACTTTAAGGTTCCATGTAATAAGTTATTTCACAACAACCCCTTTAACAGGGCTCTGGATCATTAGACTTTACTTCCAAAAGTTGAAATGAAAAATGAAAAGAAATTTACACATTTTTGACGGACCGCACCAAGGATATGTAAAATTAACGAAATGAGGAAGTGAGGTGGGAGAGAAGATATGAGTGAGTTAGATGTACCATTTCAATTTCTTATCCTTAACCCCGCTCTGTGTAGGCTAGACGCCGCTTAAACTTAACGCGTGTTATCTCTAGATATAGATGAGTAAGGGAGAAGACTGACATTAAAGGAAGAAGCTACAACAAACCCAAATAAATTAAATTCCACGATGGCAGGTTTCACTCAAATTCTTAGACGCTGTTAATTCGCATTACTTTAAAGGGTATATTTGGGGAGGTTAAGGTTTGATATAAATCTAAATTTCTAAACAATCTACGAAGAATTTAATTTGAAGTTTGTTGGAGTTTTGGGTATTTTCTATGAAACAGTCGATTGGAAAAACTCATAGAAAGTACATTGAAAAAGTAATCCATTTTATATTTAGTAATCTTTTTTATTTTCCTAAACTTTTTTCTTGTTGATTGTTAAGTTGACATCTATTCGCTTGATTTTTGTTCATTAATTAAATAAACTCGTGATTGTTTTTAGGTACCTAATTATCAAAGGTTATTCCAATTTAAATAATTTTATCATCATATATATATATATATATATATATATATATATATATATATATATATATATATATATATATATATATATATATATATATATATATATATTAACTGGTAACACCCCATGCAAGGCAGTAATACCAGTAACATAAGGGGTTACATGGCGTGGAAGAATTAGGAAAACACACATTACATATGACCGGGAAGAGAAAAGAGCATTCGGGAAGACAGTAAATAACGGTTGACATAGGTTTTCAATTTTTGCAGATTAAATTTGGCTGGAAAGCAGGGAGTCGAAAAGTTAGATACACAAGCAGGAAGTGCGAAGGAAGAAACTGTTAGCATAGAACTTCCGGCTACATCGTGATAGTTTAACTGTCAATTGATGCGATCTCGACGCCAGTCCAGTACTGCGCTTAAATTAAACAATTCTAGGTACCACAGCGAAGAGCTCATGCGAACAATTACCATGAAATTATTCATAAAAAAGGCAGACACAACTTTACGGCGGTGGGAAAATAACTGGAGCCGAGCCGCTAGACCAGGACCAATAATATTGCTGATTCTTCTTTAGATCTTGTCAAGGACCAGAAGGTAAATAACAGGGACACTGGACCATATGTGCCAGCAATTTTCTAAGCACAGACGAACATTAGACATATAGATACGTAGGATAGGTTCAGGAGAGATTTACAAATATAAGTCTTTGACCAATTAACGGCAACGGAGACCATGACGTATTTTCTTCGACTTCTTCAGGGATCTGACTACATTTGACATTAGTTAATAAACGCAAAATCGGGGTACATCATTTTAAATTAGTCTAACTACTGGTTAGATTTTCTGATCTGGAACAATTGCGATTCACACAAGACCGAAAATTGATCATAGGTCTCGTTGTTTTTTCTTCATTTTACAGTGTTTATAACTAGTGATGAATCGCTGAAATGATTTTACAATGCATTTGTAAAGATAAATTATTTTCAATGCATTACTATTGTAAAACTATTTATAATGGACACTTATATTAAAATCAGTTTTAATGTACTTCAATAATAAAACCATTTTAAATTCGTTCCTCAAGTAAAATCATTTCTATGTATTTCCATTGTAAAACCCTTTATAATGCATTCAGATATGGTAACCATTTGCAGTCAATTTCTATATTAAAATCATTCACAATGTATTCTAAGATTAAAATCATATACAATGCATTCTTATAATAAATTCACTTACAATGCATCGTTATAATAAAATCCTTGCATTGCATTCTTATAATAAAATCATTTACAATGCATTCTTATAATAAAATCATTTACAATGCATTCTTATAATAGATTCATTTACAATGCATTGTTACAATAAAATCATTGCATTGTTATAATAAAATCATTGCAATGCATTCTTATAATAAATTCATTTACAATGAATTCTTATAATAAAATCATTTACAATGCATTCTTATAATAAATTCATTTACAATGCATTCTTATAATAAAATCATTGCAATGCATTCTTATAATAAAATCATTTACAATACATTCTTATAATAAAATCATTTACAATGCATTCTTAGAATAAAATCATTTACAATGCAGTGGAAAACTTGGAGATGGGAATTATCAGGATAACTGATAACTGACATCCACTAAAAATATGACACGTGGAACTTGAGCGAAATAAAGTGTTCAGTTCGACATTTCAACCACCACCTGAAGAAGGCCAGAACGTAACAACGGCCGAAACGTTGTGATAAATATGGCGATAAAGATGAGGACAATAGTCCGAATAATGTAAATAGTGTACATAATACCTCTTCTCATATAGACAGAATTTCAAGAATGTTTTAGCATATAACATGATAAAACATTCTTGAAATAGTGCAAAATATACTGGGTTTATTAAGTATTTATAATTTATCCCTTTCTTTTCTGTTCACTACACCCTCCATCAGAAAGCTATTTGGCCCTCTTCACTAAGTTTGAAAGAAAACTTGATAAAGACTGAAGTAAAATTATAAATTGCTTGCTCGTAAATCTCTTTGATTACTGACTTTAATTTTGTTCAAACATCTAGAATTTGTCTATTTCTACTCCAGTAACCAAATAGAATCCTGGACAAATTGAAAACAGTTTGTTGTATGGTTTTAACTGTTCTGTTGCCAAACAGGTTTTATGTGACTACTTCTCATTTTCTTCTCTGAAAGAAGAATCAACAATATTATAAATGTACTTAAATTTCAAGTTGCTTATCAAAACATTAGCAACAAAAGTTACAATTTCAATGCAATGTATCAATTGCATTGAAATTGTAACTTTTGTTGCTAATGTTTTGATAAGCAACTTGAAATTTAAGTGCATTTATAATATTGTTGATTCTTCTTTGGATTTTATCACGAATCTCTAAATATATAGCAGAAGCACCGGACCATAAACAGCAGGAATATTAAAAGCATGGACAAATGGATGACATACATATGTAAAATAGATTCTAGAGAGAAAATTTGTCTAAGTCGACATGGTGAATCAACTTTCTTAACAGCAGATCTCCTTGGCAACTGATCTTTTCCTCTGAATTAGCTCAAACAGCTTCGTGGGGAACAAAAACTAGTTGGTCACATATAATGCCCCGCAAACCAAACTAGTGCTATTCCATCATCACCGATCGAACCCAGAACTTTCACCAATCGCAACGAATGTCCCTTGAACGCCTTTTGAGATTTAAATCGGACAGAATATAAATTAATATATAAGCTCAATTCCTATCTTTTTGCCTTTATTTCTGGCCACAATATATATATATATATATATATATATATATATATATATATATATATATATATATATATATATATATATATATTACATGAATCATTCATACAAAAAAACAAATATAGAGGTTAATGATTAAAATGGCGAGAGTACACCTTCGTAAACAATTTCAATAAGTTACACTAACCCTGAACCTGTATATGAATGATATGATCCCTGTTTATAAATTCCAGTTTCATAAGGTCTTTTTTAGTTTTTACAAGCTTTCGTCTGTTCCTACAGACATCGTCAGGTATGGAAATAGATTTGTTCTTGTTTTTTACGCACGTTCCAAAATAATAACACATTGCTCATAGCATTTTTTCGGATTATATCTATATTTTCGTTGTCCTCTTATTACCAAGAAGTAAAAAACAAGCTTTTCCAAGCTTTTACCTTTTTTTATTTCATGGTAACTAAGAAAGTGTAGAAACTGAATCGAGTTATTATTATCCCAAAAACTCGAGAATATATTAGATATTTTTAACGGGTTTCCATATTCATGTTTTAAGTTGTATTCTGTAGAAGTAGTAGTAATTCTAAACCATGTTGTATGAACAGAGATGTCATTCTATTTTCTGGCAGTCTTTAAAAAGACACCAGAAATAAGGAATTAATGCTTAGAATATAAACACAGGAAATCTTACAAACAACATAAAACATACAAGAAAACGAACCGTTTGAAAATAGCCGAAAGCGAAATTGGCCGAAAGCGCTTCGGACACTAATCATTACGGACAGTATCTACATTCATTTAGCTTCCACCTCCACACTGCCCAAAACATTCCTTTTATGTGCCATGTCCTTTCAGGACATAAGCGATCATGGTTCTACACCTCCCTCTATCCCTTGCAGCTCTCAACCTGTTCCTACCCTTTGCTTCCTTCCCCGGACCACGTTCTGTCATTCACTTGCTTAAGTCCGCCGGGTATGTCTCGCGTTTTTCCATTGTCTCTCTTTCCATCTATTCGAATCTATCAGATTCTCTAGGCCCTCCTTCCTCATTATGTGTCCCAGAAACTTTAGCTGCCTCTTCCTGGTATTAAGTATAAGCCTCCTTCTTGTTTGCAACCTCTCTAAGATCTCATCGTTGCTCACACGCTCGGTCCATGATATCCTTAGCATCCTTCTGTAGAACCACATTTCTGTCGCCTCGAGTCTCTTCTTCATGCCCAAAATATTAGAAAAACTTAATACACACTTATAAAATGTTATAGGCGAAATATTTTTCAGTTAGGCTAGGAATTCGTTAATTTCTTGGGGCTTCGAAAGGACGTGTTGTCTCCCATTGAATTCGGAAGGTTATTAATTATACTAACTTGCATAAGTAAAATACATACGAAGCTTGATTAACTATAGAAAATCAAACAACGCAAAAATAAACAATAAAAATACCAGAATAACTTTCTTCTTTTTCTCCATATCTTATTCTTTGATGAAGCTTTAATCAAAGTGTTAATAAATCAGTGCTCTACAGCATAACAGAGCCAGAATTGATATTAATAATTGGTGTGGTGTCCTCCCTCTAATGAGTCTATTGTGGACTCTTCCACTTACTATAAAGTAAGCCGCGGGGGAACGGTAATATAGATTGAACGCTAATCAACCGACACACACCCACAAATAATGTAATACTCTTCTTTGCAATACACGCTTTATCTGCAGCCTCTTCTTAACCATATACTTGGTTACCATAGTAATAAATAGGCATTTTTCTCATCGGTAGGAAACTCTAAGTTTCATGAACAATGAAATCGTCAGATGCTGATTGAAAACTGATTGGCACTGTTTATTGTACAGGAAAAAGTATATTTAATATAGGTACATAAGGTTATATATATATATATATATATATATATATATATATATATATGTGTGTGTGTGTGTGTGTGTGTGTGTGTGTGTGTGTGTGTGTGTGTGTGTGAAAATATATAGAAAATAGGAAAGAACTGGTTAGGTAAATAATCCAAAGTTCCTTAGTATTTTAGTTATTATTTTTTTAAAAATAGTGCTCGATACAAAAGTAGAGCATAAATATAATTATTTATATAAAAATATGATTTGAACTCGCGACATAAGAGGTCTCATGTTTCAAATTTTTTTTGAATTTCGCTTGAAGATGGAACAATACTTTTAATCATTTTAATTCAAATAATTATATTGAAGTTTTGTTCTTATTCAAACATGAGACCTTTATGTCGCGAGTTGAATCATATTTTTATATAAATAATTATATATATATATATATATATATATATATATATATATATACTCTTAAAAAATCAGGAGGTTAGTTGAATTCGATACAATGGTTTCAACCTTATGGTATCCTCAGGCGATTTTTATCAAATGACCTTTTAACGTATTTTTTTAAACTAAAGAACGTTACAATAATAATGTATCGTTCTTTAGTTTTTGCTTTTTTTTTAAATAAAAAGCTTTCAGAGGTCAGTTGATAAAAATCGCCTGAGGATACCATTAGGTTGAAACCAAGGTAGTGGATTCAATTGACCTCTTGATTTTTAAAGTTAAAAGCTGTACGTCTTTTATTTGCTTTTGTCATATTCACTCATGTATCGAACACGTTTTAATACACGTTTCCTAGTCTGATTGAACTCTGACCAGTAACCTTTTATGCATCATATATATATATATATATATATATATATATATAGCATAATGAGAAGCCACGTATACTTTCTTAATATGTATATATAGAAAAAGTTTCAAATTAAAAATTATAATGTTTTATTTTATGAAAGTATTTATTTATTTATATATATATTTGATATTTCAAATTGTCCTCAATTTTTCATCAGAAATAACTGTTTGTTACAAATAAATTAAAATTACTGTTTGTTGGCAAGTAGCGTCCTTCGCGAGACGCGGACGTCACGTGATATGGAACGTCACTGTTCAGATATTCCTAACTTAAATCTAACTGTCATAAATATTTAAAAAATTTTTTTTTACTATATCTAAAGAAATTGCTTAGCTATTGAAATATTTATAAAGATTTAAAACACCTAAGTCCCTATTCAACCCTAATTTATGTGTATTTAATTTTAAAATCCAATATGTTTCTTTTTTTTTCTGCGTGTGAATGTGGAAGTAAAAAATCGGAATCTATTAATAAACATTTGCAGTTTTCTAATGTGTGTCCTGATTGATTGTAGTGTTTAGCTATGGGGGAATAAGGGTTGTTTTGACGTATTGTTTGTTTATGGTTATTAAAACGAAATCTAAAATTGTTTCCAGACTCACCAATATATCCACTATTAGGACATAAGTTGCAGAATAAATAATAGATTACGTTATGGGTATCGCAGGTGAGGTTAGGTGGCTGTATCCTGATATTGGTGTTGGGTACGTAAAATGTATTAGCTATTACTAAATGTTTGCAAACTAAGCAACGAGGTTTGTTACATTTGTAATTTCCTGTTTGGTTTCTATTGTTTAGATATTTGGTAGAGGTGAGGATAGCTGATAAGTTAGGTGATTGTTTCATTGCATTTATGGGTGGTTTATCGAAAATGTCTTTGATCTTGTTGTCTAATTGGAGGTTCTTGTAATCATTTTTTAAATTATGAATAAGTGTGTGGGAATATTGATTGTGGTTAAAAACGCTACTTGCCAACAAACAGTAATTTTAATTTATTTGTAACAAACAGTTATTTCTGATGAAAAATTGAGGACAATTTGAAATATCAAATATATATATAAATAAATAAATACTTTCATAAAATAAAACAAACATTTTTTTAATTTGAAACTTTTTCTATATATACATATTAAGAAAGTATACGTGGCTTCTCATTATGCTATTTGGACCCTACTTAAACGGCAAAAATCTCCACGATAGAAGAAAACTAGAAAAATTTTCTACAAACTGGCACAGACACACTCGGATATTATATTTCTCGGACTTTGCAAGAAAATGGACTTAATACCAAAAGGATTCCGATTTAAATACAATTTCCAACATAGTTTTATTACATTGCAAAAACAAAAAGCCCAACATATATACAACAGAACCTCCACGCAATTAAGAAATCTTGCACAACACTGCTTACATTAAAAAATCTTTTTACATGAACTTATCTAAAAAAAATCAGTTATTCTCTCTACCTAACACTTTCTCCGTTTCAATACTCTCAAGTAAAAAAAGCACTCAATTTCCTGTACCAAAAAAAAAAAAACTGACACAGTGTATATTTTTGAAAAACCAAAAACTCAATAAACTAATTGCTGAGGACCCCATTTTACAACACATAACTTACCTGAAAGATTATTTAATACAACAGATCCCACGAAGATCTCATTATGTTCACTACACCAATACTACCTCTGCTGACAACCACATCGCTAACCTATCTAAATACACTCTCACCCAAGGAGAAACCCTCTTTATTAAATAAAGGATTATCATTCTGCCCCTCACAAACACTAAAACCTCTAAACTTTTGCTACGATATGGAAAAATATCTTCGTAGACTGAGACTAAAAGAATATTTCTCAGACAACAAACCTACTTCTAATACAGACAACAGCGCTAACCAATCATGCTCCAAACTTCCTCCGACGAAGAACAATATATGGACCCCACCAAGCGGACGTAACCAACACTTGGATCAATATGCCCACAAAGCCAGACAACACATGGATTACTTCTTAAAAACAAAGGACACCAGATAAAAAATACAACTTATCCAAAATAGAACACCAAGCCATCTATACTCTTAAAAACAACCGAAACATAATTATCGTACCAGCCGACAAGGGCGGAGCTATAACCATCTTAGACACTAACCACTACATTAAAGAAGCAGAATCACAACTTCAAAATAACAGATTCTATGTACCCTTACCTCTAGACCCAACTAGCACATTCAAAACAGAATTATCACTTCTCACTCAGAACCTGAACTACAACATAAAAAATACCATAAAATCTCTTATTCCTAAGAACCCTAAAACAGCAACATTCTACACTATCCCAAAACTACATAAACTCCCCAAAATCATTTCAGAAAAAACACCCTAACACTTTTTTCATCCGACCCACATCAAATTACACAATCAAATAATGAAGAGAACATCTATGAAATTTCAAAACCCTTAAAATCATGCCACCTGGTAGACCCATAATATCAGGCATTGGCACCCTCACAGAACTTATATCTGGGTACATAGACAATATCCTAAAACCTTTATTGCCTGACATACCTAGTTATATTAGAGACACTACTGACTTTCTCAGCAAATTACAAAACATTAACTTAGTCCACCATGATACAATCCTAGTAACGATGGATGTTTCGTCCCTTTACACGAACATTCCACATGTTGAAGGAGTATCAGCTTGCTATGAGTTCCTTAGTAACAAAAAATTACCTAACTACCAAATTACAGATATATGCCAATTAATAAAGTTCATCTTAACACATAAAAATTTTAAATACAACAACAAACACTATTTACAGATTAGTGGCACAGCAATGGGCACAAAAATGGCACCTAGTCATGCTAATATCTTTATGCACATTCTAGAAAAGAAGATACTAGACAATTCGGAATATAAACCATCACATTACTTTAGATATATTGATGACATTTTCTTATTATGGACTCATGGATCAGAAAAATTAAAAACCTTTTTCACTTTCTGCAACAATTTCCACGATACAATTAAATTTACCATGGAGCACTCATACACATCCATCCCTTTCTTAGACGTTATGATAAAATTAAACAAACATACACTTTCTACCAGTCTATACAACAAACCCACAAACCAACATAAATTCCTGCACTTTAACAGCTGTCATCCCTTTAAATTAAAAAAATCTATTGTATACAGCTCATTTCTTAGAACCAAACGCATATGCTCAGACCATTTAGATTTTCTATACAATATTAATAACTTAACAAAACAATTCCTAAAATGCAAATACCCAATAAAAATAATAAAAGAAGCACTAAATAAAACTATCCTGATAAATCGTAACACACTTCTCACATACAAGAAAAATAAAAAACAACAATCGGATTCCCATGGTTTTAACCACAATCAATATTCCCACACACTTATTCATAATTTAAAAATGATTACAAGAACCTCCAATTAGACAACAAGATCAAAGACATTTTCGATAAACCACCCATAAATGCAATGAAACAATCACCTAACTTATCAGCTATCCTCACCTCTAGCAAATATCTAAACAATAGAAACCAAACAGGAAATTACAAATGTAACAAACCACGTTGCTTAGTTTGCAAACATTTAGTAATAGCTAATACATTTTACGTACCCAACACCAATATCAGGATACAGCCACCTAACCTCACTTGCGATACCCATAACGTAATCTATTATTTATTCTGCAACTTATGTCCTAATAGTGGATATATTGGTGAGTCTGGAAACAATTTTAGATTTCGTTTTAATAACCATAAACAAACAATACGTCAAAACAACCCTTATTCCCCCATAGCTAAACACTACAATCAATCAGGACACACATTAGAAAAACTGCAAATGTTTATTAATAGATTCCGATTTTACTTCCACATTCACACGCAGAAAAAAAAAAGAAACATATTGGATTTTTAAAATTAAATACACATAAATTAGGGTTGAATAGGGACTTAGGTGTTTTAAATCTTTATAAATATTTCAATAGCTAAGCAATTTCTTTAGATATAGTAAAAAAAAATTTTTTTAAATATTTATGACAGTTAGATTTAAGTTGGGAATATCTGAACAGTGACGTTCCATATCACGTGACGTCCGCATCTCGCGAAGGACGCTACTTGCCAACAAACAGTAATTTTAATTTATTTGTAACAAACAGTTATTTCTGATGAAAAATTGAGGACAATTTGAAATATCAAATATATATATAAATAAATAAATACTTTCATAAAATAAAACATTATAATTTTTAATTTGAAACTTTTTCTATATATATATATATATATATATATATATATATATATATATATATATATGCAGATATATATGCAGATATGTAGAAAAATAGGAAAGAACACGTTAGGTAAAGAATCCGTAGTTCTTTAGTATTTTTGTTTTTATTTTTAAAAACAGTGCTCCATACAGAAGTAGCGCTTAAATTATAATTATTTTTTAAAAAATATGATTCTTTCGCGACAAAAGAGTTCTCATGTTTCAAAACCTCAATATAATTGTTAAAATTAAATTGAGTTAAAGTATCAAGCCCTGTTTCATCCACTTGTTTTTATTTTTATTTTTAAAATTAAAAAAAAAATATTTTTGAGGATGAAACAGGGCATGATACTTTAACTCAATTTAATTTTAATAAGTATATTGAGGTTTTCGGCTCTCGTTTTTGAAACATGAGAACTCTTATGTAGCGAAAAAATCATATTTTTTAAAAAATAATTATATATATATATATATATATATATATGATGCGATGGGGAAATTGTTGGCATTTTATATTTTTAATTTCGCGCATGTGTGTTGTTTGTTTTTGATTTTGGCGACTGCACAGAATAGTAGGGTCATTTGAGCACCGTCTACCATGACGCAATTCACTCCACCAGAAATTTGGAAACGGCAAATGCTGTACTGCTTGGCATTCGCACCGGGAGATCCAATACGAATATCTCAGAGTGTTTGGGTGTCAATCTGAAAACAGTGAAGAGCATTCGGAAAGAGTTAGATGATATATCCAGTCATCATCGTGGTGTTTGGTGTGATCACTAGTGATGTCGATATTATGTTTCCATTCATCTTCCAACAGGGCTTCAGACTCAAAAAATGTCTTGAGGAGGTAGTGCTTCTCTGTTTCAAGAGGGTGGCTGCTGGAAGAACCTATGGCTGGCAAGAGGAGAAACCAGTCATGACTGTCAGACAATTTCTGCGACCACAGCACCCCTCAGATCTGGTCACCTAACTCCCCCGGCAGTCACCCGCTTTATTATCATATGTAGGGCGCAGTTGAGCGAGGAACCAAAAAATCTCCTAGTAACACCAAAGATCAACTGAAGGCAAGAATTAGGTCAGCATAGATCAACTTAAACAAGGTGACCGCCCAGAAGAGTTTCAGATCATTCCGAAGTCTCCTGGTGACCGTGGTTCAAGCCAATTGCGATTTAATTGAATAAATTTACTCTTTAGTATTTCAAAATATTTTTGTGTAATTTTGGTAAAAATATCTGTCAATGTGGACTGTCAATGTTGTTTACATTTTTACATTTTTAGACGAAAATTTATTCGCCTCACCATATATATATATATATATATATATATATATATATATATATATATATATATATATGGGGGTCTGTGTGTGTATTTGTGTTTGTATATTTTGAAATTTCTGGAAACTGGTGCTTTTGAAAATATTTTATCAAAAAATTCGTCTTATTTGAGCTACACAGATGATTCTATAGAAATATATCCACTAGATATAATTTTACCCAATCTTATCAGCAAACTAAATAACGTTGGACACAGAGTAGATTTTCTTATTGGCTCTGAGTCTAACATTACTTTACCCTTCCTAGATATCATGCTGCACAGAAATAATAACGAACTTCAGTTTGGGGTTTACTGATCAATTTTTATTCCCACCACTGTAACAAGATCACATCGAGAATAATAATCGGGATTCCATTTAAGATCATTAAGAATATGCATCCCACAATATTTACCAAAAGAAGAAATATACATAGAAAACACTTTCAAAAATCTCCAATATCCTTATTATTTCATTCGTAATGCTAAGAGAAAGGCATACAGAATATACTACCGCAAAATGTAACAATATCTTACTAAAAATAAGCTAGATAAAATAGATACATAATACAACCTACTAACTCCATATCACCCACTATACAAAACAATCCCAACAATGTTGAAATAATAACAAGACATAATTATATATTACCAAACATCGCCTGATAAATTGGAACAAATTTCAATTCCGAAACATAAACCTTTTGTGTAGTGATGTAAATGTTTTTCAAATAAAAATATTATTAAAATTTGTACTGTTCTCATTTTTTTAAAAAAGTAAATACTAAAAAACTGTATATATATATATATATATATATATATATATATATATATATATATATATATATATATATGTACAGAAAGAGAAGAGAGAGAGAGAGAGAGAGAGAGAGAAAAGAACAGACAAGATAAAAATCTACCTTTCTCATTGAGCTCATTTTTTTTTAAAAAGTAAATACGAAAGAATGGTAGATTTTTTCTTGTCTCTTCTTTTCCATTATTTCCATATATTTATATATATATATATATATATATATATATATATAAAGGAAAGAACAGACAAGATAGAAATCTACCGTTCTTTAGTATTTACTTTTTTTTAAAAATGTCCTCAATACAATTTAGATCAAAATATATTTTAATAATATTTTAAGAATGTATATAGTAATATATATGATTAGCTCAATATTCAAACTACCCTCATACATATATATATATATATATATATATATATATATATATATATATATGTGTGTGTGTGTGTGTGTGTGTGTGTGTGTGTGTGTGTGTGGATAGTTTTAATATTGGGCTAGTCTCGTAGAAAATTAATATTTCTTAGTGAGCTT
Organism: Acanthosepion pharaonis; assembly: GCA_903632075.3. Classification (NCBI taxonomy): domain Eukaryota; kingdom Metazoa; phylum Mollusca; class Cephalopoda; order Sepiida; family Sepiidae; genus Acanthosepion; species Acanthosepion pharaonis. Next base: position 2,261,579 of record CAHIKZ030000302.1, read on the forward strand.
GATAGTCATTTAGTATAGTAAAAGCACTCCTTGAAACAAAAACTAAACTCAATAAATAGCTATATATATATATATATACTTTTTTTTTTGTTTTTTAATGTGTCTAACCAAACCGTCACTTTTCCAGTTAGCAGCAATTGAACGAGGGGCCTGCTCCGACGCCATTTTTATCCCTTTTTAGTAGATGAAAATAAAAAGGATTTGAAGGGTTCATTTTACATTTGAGGGAAGTGGATGGCCGTGGCACCTGTCTACCGGGACCAGTGCAGCGTGTTTCTCTCCCTATTGTAATCGGGCGCGTGCCACCATAGAGTGAATACCGACTCGTCCCTCACCACCACCATCCCTACACGGCGTGGGTACTTACCTTTCGTCAACGAAAAGACCTAGTCGTATCCTCTCCTTTTTCAATTCCCCGCCCCCACGTTGCGCAGCTTTCTCTTTTGTTTCGAGAGGAACTCTGACCGTTTCTTTTTTTATTCATTTCAGTATATTTCTTCTTCTTCTTCTTCTTCTTCTTTACCTCCCTACCTGCTTCTCCTCCTTTTTCGTCTTCTCCCCCTCCCTCTTCTTCATCTTTGATTCGTTTCAGTATATTTCTCTTCCTTCTCATTTCATCTTCTTCTTCTTCTTCTTCTTCTCACCTTCTCCTCCTTTCTCTTATTCTCCTCCTCCCTCTTCTTCTTCTTCTTCTCCTCCTCCTCCTCCCCTTCTCTTCTTCTTATTCACTTACTCCGCCTCCTTCTCATTCTTGTCCCCCTTCTCCTCCACCACATCCTCCTCCTCCACCACATCCTCCTCCTCCTCCTCCTCCTTTTTTTTCTTCCTTCTTTTTCTTTCGTTGTTCGTTTTATCCAGGTTATTTCTCTACATTAATACATTATTATGATTATAACTTTTGTTGTTTTCTTTTGTTGAGACGTCTTTGTTCAAAATTGAATTATTTATTATTACTGGACTGGTTGTCAAAACACAGAAAATTGCATTTGCAGTTTTAGCATAGAAAATGAGAGTAAACAACATAAAAATTGAATATAGCAAACCAAGTTAAATCAACAAAAAATAACAACAGCCACGAAAAAAAAAAAAAAATAGAAAACTAATGTCCAAGCATAAAAGCAAATACGACAATCTGAAACAAGATGTTACCCCAGAAAATCTATTTTAAACTATATACAGTACCCTGGCTCTTTCAGAGACAAAGCACCTGATACAAGCATGAAACCGTTTTTTCAACATGATGTGGCCTTAAGTCTATTTTTTTCCGAAATATTACCTTCTAAAATGCTTATAGTATTCTTATATGCGAAAAAATTCCATAGGTTTTTTTCACGGAATAACAACCGAAGAAAAGCCCCAAAACATGTGTATTTAAAATAAAATAAAATAAAATTCTAAAAACACATGCCCGTTTTATGATAAATAAAAGAATATAGAATATTTAATATCTGATATTGTAATAACGAAAGAAGCCTGAGTATTCAGTATAAAGAAACAGAAAAAAATATTGTTAGATACAAAGAAACGGGTTACTGAACTGTAGTATCGGTCATCCTATATAGCTGTGAATTCTGGACAATCTCTTCACAAATGAAGAGACGTGAATATAAATCTCATTATGTAGAAGGATTCTGAGAATATTGTGTGAGCAACTACGAAGTTCTAAAGACAATGGAAACATAATAAGGATACTTATACTTAACATCGGGAAGAGGCAGTTAAAACATCTAGGATGCATAATGGGAAAGAAGAGCCTGGAAAATTTGATACTCACAAGGCAAATTGAAGGCAAGAGGGACAGAATAAAGCAACGCTCAACATACCTGGTGAGTTTGCGTGAATGGATGGCGAAGCAGGGTTTGGGAAAGATGGCAAAAAACAAAACTTATTAAGAACTGCAAAGGAAAGGAAAAGAAATTGTGAAGTGCCATGGTCGCTAACTTCACATAGAAGAAGAATGTAGCACCCCACTTATAGCATCGGATTTAGTACCCCTTCTTTTTTTAACTTGATTTTTTTGGTTTAGATTGTGTGAATGTCTCAATATTTTTTTAATCATTTCACCCCATTCAAGGTAATAAAGCCACTAGGATGCAACGGGTTAATGAGAGAGAAAGAAACAGAGAGGGCAATAAAGGAACTGGTTTCAAGGAGGCAGAAGATGGCGATTGACAATGCAGTTAAAATTTTAAAGATCGTTGTTAATATGAATCAGGAAGCTGGAAGAGTTTTTCGTAAGCGTGAAGTGTGAAACTATTATGATAGAACCTATCGATTTTCAAATGTAACATGATAAGACCTAACTGACAATCTAGTATTGCGTTTACATCTTTGAAATTGAGGTACCAAAAGAGGAAAGACCATCAGAAGAATTAAGGTGAAAATATTTATAGATGAAGCAAAGGAAATCAACGTCACAATGTTGCGAAAGTGACTGAAGCAGAGATGACAGGTCAGAACTGATAATGTTGCAGATTTTTTTTTGGATTTGTCGAGAATCACTAGAGGAAAGAAAACAAAACAAAAAACAAAGGCACCGCTTCAGATATGGCAGCAATATTCGTGGTACGGACTAATGGTAGACTTATAAAAGAGCCAGATACATTCTGGTAAAAGAAATTGTCTGCCACGACAAAACCAAATTTCCTAGCAGCGGATTTAGGGGTTCATTCAATATAATCTTCTCACTTCATTTCAGTGGAAAACATGTAACAGAGAAAGCGCAGTGAGTTGCTCCGTTGAAGGTCAGCATCAGCCAAGATGATGGAAGGGAAAAAAGATCCTTTATGAGGATTAATAGAGAGCAGTTTGTTTTAGAATGTTTTTTTTCTTTTTCAAGGCCAATGTTCGGTTTGAGCCTATAGCAATTCCTTGTGTAACTAAAACAATGGCTCTTGCAGAGTTCCTAGTAAATATCACTTCCGACCCAGTCATGTCTGATTTAATGTTATTAGTAATAGTATAAAATTTTCGCCATTTCCCTTCCTTTATCAATTTGAATAAAATTGGTAATCGCTTTGAAAAGGCTTCGAGATATTTCCAAGTATCCCAACGATAAACTAATATCCGGCATCAAGACATCTGATCGGGATCTTGGAGCATTTGAAGAGCGTAGAAACACCTATTAATTGCAGTTGTTCCCAGTAACACCCTCACCCCCACCCTCACCCAGGTTGGTAGTACCTGTTAAGGCCCTAACTATAGGAAATTAGTGAATCCCCAAACAGCAACATAACACTATGAAAATATAAAAATAATATTTTAAAAAATGCCAAGGATATATTTTTATATAAAAAATACCAACAATGGCTATTTATATTAGAATTACCAACAATACTTTTTATAGCAAAATGACCTACAATACTTTTATAGCAAAATGATAAATAATACATTTTATCTGAAGTTGAAGGGGTACAGATGCG
>CAHIKZ030000302.1:2267500-2305000 GCA_903632075.3 Acanthosepion pharaonis
TATATATATATATATATATATATATATATATATATATATATAAGGGATCTTTGTGAAGGATTTTATAATTCATTTTTTGAAAAATGAAGTCTGTGTTCAAATTTGGGAAACGCGTTAGTTCTCACTGAAAATTTATGCAGACATTATATACACACTCACACAAACACGTATATACACATATATCTTTGTCATGTAGAATACACTTCTTTGTTTATTTACTTATTATCATCATCATCATTATTATTATTATTATTATTATTGCTATTATTATTATTATTATTTGTAACTTTCCTCCCTCTACTACTTTTTTCTCTCTCTCTCTCTCTTCTTTCTCTTTATTTCATTTTGAAAAATCGTGTATTCCGTTGCAATCTGCTGCCACTTTCAGTCGACAACAATGTCGTCCACCTTCAAGTATTCATTTCTTTTTCTCTCATGCTATTTCTCTCCTTCTACCAGCTTCTTTCATATTCCCTAACACATGTCCAACTAGAAAAGCCACCGATACATCTGCTCCTAATTAAAGGGAGGTAATTCATCTGCCTTTATTTAAGCCACACTTTCTAAACACGTACATTTAGATGAAGATGTTTAGACTTATTAATATTCATCTGTTAATTATTAGTCATAACTGATTAATAATGCAGTGCGTGTCAAAAAAAAATCCTTACACATTTTATACGTAAAAAAAAAATCAATGAAAAATACCCCCCAATCATGGCGATAATGCCGCTAAAAAACAAAAGGCTATTGAAAGTGAAAGACAATTAAAAGACTAAGAGGAACCGAAAATACAATCCTAAACAGTTAATAAAAGATAAATCTCTATTCTGTCTATATCTCTGAGATGAGGTATCATGATTACTAGCATTATTTACATTATTCGGACTGTTATCCTCATCTTTGCCATATTCACAACGTTTCGGCTGTTGCACGCCCCGGCCTTCTTCAAGTGATTGGAATTTCGAACCTAACCCGTTATTTCGTTCACTGGGGTAGATTCTTCGAGTTCCACCTACCATGTCTCTTCCGTATTATTTCTCTCCAAGGTCCAGTGGATAACGACGGTGGTTAGATACAGTCACTAGGCCCAAAGAGTTGTGAGTTCAATACCAGGCTACAGCAGTGGTGAACCAAAAATACTTGGGGGATTTTGTTAAAGGGAAATAACTGAGACATCCGGAAGAGGCATGGCACGTGGAACTAGAACAATCTACCCCCCCCGGTGGATGGAATAAAAGGTTCGGTTCGAAATTCCTATCACCTAAAGGAGGCCGGAGCGTACAACGGCCGAAACGTTGTGAATATGGCAATGAAGATGAGGATAATAGTCCGAATAATGTATATAATACTAAAAATCTCTATTCGTGTTCAAAAGTAGGAGTGTGAACCGGACGATAGGTGAACCTATCTACTCCCATTAAACTGTGGAATAATCTATATTTTTTTGAATACTTGAAGAGTTAATTGCCATAAACACATATGAGAAAAAACTAATTCAAGGGGAGTGAATTTTTTCTTTAGTTTGGCCGAGTGGTTAGAATGTTCGCATTCTGACAATGAGACCAGGGTTCGAATCTCACCATGGTCGATTTGTCAGGAAGGAGATTTCCTGATGTTATCGAACTGGAGGGGTCTTTGCAAAGTGCCTGAAAAACATACCGCGGGTTGACCCAAGCTTTGTGAATGAAACTGGGTAGACGGATCCCTTGGGGACGTTGATAGGTTTGCTAGCACAAAATCACAAGTCATCGTGGCTGAGGGTTTGAGCGTGCTGGCTTTTTATGTTGATCTCGTTAGATAAACCGCTCTTTCCCAGAAACTCTTATTAAAGTCTGCTCAGCATAGTTGCAGTATAAACCACAGGTAGCATAAACCACAGGTGGTATAAACCACAAATGAGCGAGCGTCTGCAATAGGGATTGGCTAGCCGCCCTAGTAAACTGGTATCCTCGAATACGGGTGCCCAGCTATACTGCTACTACTACTAGTATTATTGACCAAATGACCTGAAAATCAACACAGAATATTGGGATTGCTAACATTTTTAAACACCATTATCAATATTTGAATGTTCGACATCTTCGAATATCCACTAATTTAGACCTTACAACTTTTGATTGTAAAGAGCCATCTCCTTCGCCCCGCTGTAAAAGCGTGTAGCCTATTATTATAAATTATATATATATATATATATTATTATTCTTTTAAATTTTATATCCATTCAGAATTTAATTTTTGAAAATATTTTCCATACGATGCCCTCTGTACTTGATACACGATTGCAGCTGATTCCTGCAGTTTCCCGTTACCGAATGAGTCATTTCCAATGGCATTTTAATCATTGGTGTACAGCCCACTATTTACATTGTCCTCATCTTTGTCGCCATATTTATTACAACGTTTCGGCCGTTGTAAGCTCCGGCCTTCTTCAGGTGGTTGGAATGACGAACTGAACCCTTTATTTTGCTAACTGGCGTAGACTGGTACAAGTTCCACGTGCCATGTTTAATCGTCAGTTGTCAGTTTTTCTCCTGTTAATTCCCCTCTCCTTGAGGACATCTGAGCATGAATTTCTGGGTATTATATACCTAATGTCCTCAGCAACCATTTTTTTTGCCAGTGTTCATATTGCAATTTTTGCTGTTATCATTGTTTATCATCGACATAGATGAGGACAATAGTCCTAATAATGTAAATAGGGTACATAATAACTCATCTCAGAAATATAGACAGATACTGAAAGGCCGAAACGTTTTAATAAATATGGCGACAAAGATGATGACAATAGTCCAAATAACGTAAATAATGTACATAATACTTCATCTCAGAAATATAGACAGATACTAGTGTACATCAGCTTTCAATTCTTCAATTATTGTTGGTCCGATGTTTTCCGACCTCAGCTTTCAGGTAGCAACCGAGAAAATAATTACACGAGGAGAGAGCATGGAAGCGTGCAGGCCAGCCCATCCAACGTCACCGCCCAAGGAGATGAATTGTTCATGAAAGAGACCAAGCAAAACCTCTATTGATTTCGCCGTGTGTGTGGTGTCTCCCTTCTACTGAAACCAGGCACCCGTATTAAATAAGATTGTGTGTTTTGGTTCGAGCATCCCTAACAAATCGTGTAATGAAGATCGTGTTGAACAGACATGCTTCTCGTTCATTTCACATTAAGGCCAGGTTCCACCAGGGCTCGAATCTATGTTATCTGTCCATATTTCTGAGATGAGGTATTATGTACACTATTTATATTATTCAGAGTATTGTCCTCATCTCTGTTGCCATATTTATTACAACGTTTCGGCCTTTCAGTATCTGTCTATATTTCTGAGATGAGGTATTATGTACACTATTTACATTATTTGGACTATTGTCCTCATCTTTGTCGCCATATTTATTACAACGTTTCGGCCCTTAGAGTATCTGTCTATATTTCTGAGATGAGGTATTATGTACACTATTTACATTATTCAGACTATTGTCCTCATCTTTGTTGCCATATTTATCACAACGTTTCGGCCCTTACAGTATCTGTCTATATTTCTGAGATGAGGAATTATGTACACTATTTACATTATTCAGACTATTGTCCTCATCTTTGTTGCCATATTTATCACAACGTTTCGGCCTTTTAATATCTGTCTATATTTCTGAGATGAGGTATTATGTACACTATTTACATTATTTGGACTATTGTCCTCATATTTGTCGCCATATTTATTACAACGTTTCGGCTTTCAGTATCTTCATATTTCTGAGATGACCACTATTTACATTATTTGAGATGATTTGTCGCCATATTTATTGTTTCGGCCTTTATCTGTCCATACTATTTACATTTATTATCTGGACTATTGTCATCCTTTTTGTCGCCATATTTATTACAAGGTTGAGATTTCTAGTATTATTTACATTGTTCGAACTGTTATCCTCATCTTCATTGCCATATCCACAAAGTTTCGGCCGGTGTTCGCTTCGACCTTCTTCAGATGGTTGGAATGTGGAACTGAACCCTTTATTTCGCTCACTGGTAGACTGTTCTAGTTTCACGTGCCATGTTTAATCGATGTCAGTTGTCAGTTATCTCCTGTTAATTCACCTCTCCTTGAGGACATCTGTGTATGAATTTATGAGTATTATAAACCTGATGTCTTCAGCAACCTTTTTTTTTTACCAGTGTTCATATTGCAATTTTTGCTGTTATCATTTCATGGTTTTTATCAGAGCTCATATTGCAATTTTTTGTTGTTATTATCGCTTTTCCCGCACATTCATTATTATTCCTGTTACTGGTTCCCATATTGAATACAATATGGAAACCAGTATTAAAGAGTGCCAGAGAAAAGCGTTAATAACAACAAAAAAAAATGCAATATGAGCACTGGTAAAAAATAGTTTCTGAAGACATTAGTTTTATAATACCAAGAAATTCATGCACAAATGTCCTCAAGGACACATGGCACAGTGGATAAAGGCGTTAGTTAGATCCAGTGACAGGACCCAAAGTGTATGAGTTCAATATCCGGTTAAGAACTTGGAGAAGGGAATTAACAGCAGATAACTGACACGGCACGTGGAACTACCCTAATGGTGGAATCTACGTTGTTTCTCATCTCCGTCCACGTCTTTCTTGATGATAGTAGTTCTCAACGAGGTATTTATGTAGATGACACAACTATCTATACCTATCTTAGTAGCAGGCCCGAGACGTCCGTCAAAGTAAAACTGGCAACTGCTCTCAAAAAGGACATTCCATCAGTGGTTACGTGGGGCAAGGAATGACTTCTCTCAAAAGGACATTCCATCAGTGGTTACCTGGGTCATGGAATGACTTCTCTCAAAAAGGACATTCCATCAGTGGTTACCTGGGGCAAGGAATGACTTGTAAATTTTTACACCTCCAAAACAAAACTACTGTCATCTAATCACCAACCTTTTCTGTCTGCTATCTGAATGGCTGATGCTAACCCCCACAAGAGCAATTCTTCGTACCTTCTTGGTCTTACGTTTGCAACAGACATGAAGTGGAGTGAGTGTATTGAATCAGTTGCTCACTTTACTGCAAGGAAAGTCAGAATCCATCTTGCACACTTATGAATTTACCTTTATCCCTGCATTGAATACTGCTGCCACATCTGTTCTGCTGTTCCTACTATTTTTCTTGAGTTTCTTGACAAAACCCAATGTAGGGTCTGTAATATGTAACCCTAACCTGACATCTTGATTTCAGACACTTTCTCCCCGATGTAACGTTGCTTCCCTATATCTGTTCTACACATATCTTCATAACAATTGTTCTGATGTGCTTTCCTCCTTGGTGCTTCGACTGCATGCATTTATGCATACTACTAGATTGGCAGTTACGTCTCGCCGTTTTACTATTGAACTAGGTAGATGCAACCGTCTCTTCTATTCTAACAGCTTCCCTTCTCGTTCTTCTCACCTGTGGAACTTCTTTCCGTTTTCTTGGTTTCCTACCACGTAAATTCTTCAAAAATTTAAATACAGCGCCAATCGCAATCTTCTGTCTTTGTTCTTTTATTGTCCTTTCTCCTCACTGAAGTCTTCTCATTTTCTTCCATTGACTTGCATCTTAGTGGCATTGTCGCCTTCCTGGGGGGGGGGGTGAAACGATTAAAAAAAATAATAAAATTTCCTAACATATCGATCGGAAAACACTGAAAACACTCGACCTTCCTCGGCGTGAAAAAGTAAAGGCACAACCAATATTTGCAATCGACTCGGTAACTCATTCGCCTGGTAGATATCATTCATGAAACTGTTTGGGATTGTTTGCCGAACAGTAGAGAAAATTCGTGTTTATTGGCGCAACGAGACAGATGAAAGGCTTTAATTACTTGTTTTATTTTATTTTATTTTGAATCATTTCACCAAGGAAGGCGATAATGCCACTAAGACGACAGATAGTGAAAAGAGAATGACAATAATGTAATGAGTAGAAAGCACAATAAAAGAACATATTTCACGAAGGTAAAAGATAGCAATTGATGCTGCATTTACCGTAATTTCTCAAAAATAATACGCACTCATAAATAATATGCACCCCCCAAGAAATGATCCAAAAATTAAGAAATATGTCTACCCCTGTGTATAATACGCATCTATAATTTTTTCAAAAGAAAAACAAAAAAAAATAATTACGAAGCCATTTTGTCGACCTTGACATTAAGAATAAAATCGAAACTAAGCGGCTAAAATAATGTCGAATTATTAAAATACACCTTTAAATGCCGAATCTAGATGCGTCGTCAGTGTTGTTGCTCCCATGTCACTAGTAGTTTCGAGTCTAAATAAACAACAGACTTCTTCGATGGGCGACCCGACCGAATATGATCAGTATTCGGCCCGCACCTAGAACAAAATCTGCCACTAGCTTTAGGACGTGAATTATATAAGTTGTCACAGCAAACAACAACCAATCAAGACTTCACTTGGGCTATTCAAAGTTATAAATTAGGTATGCATGGTTGTATTGATCTTCTTACATGCGGCCAAGATAGGGTGTTTTTTTGGAAGAATAGAAGAAAACCTTCCCTTTTAACTTTTATAAAATAACTTGTTTGGTCTTTTTTCTTTTTATTCTTATTTTCTTTTCTTTTCTAAACTACACTTAATGAAATTTACAATAGGGTGATTAAAATGACAGACTATTTACAAATTTAAAAAATAAGAGAAAAATATTTAACAAAAATCGAAAATTACCATACGGTTTTCCCGATAAATATATGACAAGAAATGTCTCATGACAGCCATGGATGGCTCTGAAGATGACATCCTTTGGCGAGAGAATGAAGAGGCCGAAGATAATTTTGAACATGACGAAGATAATATTGGAAATGATAATTTGTTTAATGATTAGATATTGATTCTATAATAGAAAGTGATGATGATGATGATGATGATGATTAAAATTTCAATGAATTGTTAACTTCATATCCTCTTTTCTTCGAAATTAACCTTTTTAAAGATTTTTTTTAATTTTTTCTCCAAATAAAAATGCGGCTCTTTATAAGCATAAATTTATTGTCAAAAATGTTACAATTATTATTGTTGGATTTAAAATGAAAATTAGGATAATATCATTGTTATTTTAAAACAACATGTACTTATTTATTATTATAAATCAATAGCCAAAAATATTTTTGTTTAAACCTTTTTATAATACGCGCCCCTACTATCACCTGTAATTTGCAGTAGAAAGATGCGTATTATTTTCGAGAAATTACGGTAAATTATTGGAGATCGTAGGTGGCAGGGAATCAAGAAACCGGAAGAGAGTTCTACAGGCGAGAGAAGGAACTATCTGAATAGAACTGACGGTTTCATTTAGATATTTAAACAGTAATCAGAATGAGGCCAGGTAGCCAATCAAGTAGTGCGTTTAAATTCATGCGATCGAGGTACCAAAAAAGAGATCTCATTAGAACAATTGCTGTCAAAATATTTTGAGAAAAGACAGAGGGAAGCCACGACATGGCGGTGGGAGAGTGACTGAAGTCGAAAGAATGTTGAACAACCTTCTCACGAATGGAGAAGAAACTTGTCACAATAGAGATGTGGTTCTACTGATGAACTCTGGGAATGTCACGGACAGAATATTTGGGTAACGAGACAATATTACAGAGAATAGCGACTATAAAAGGAAACTGCTGCTAATAATGAAAATGAGACTGCTGATATTTCTGGAATACATCGTAAGGAAAAAAATGTAAGAAAATTGCGTATTGCTGTCACATCAGGATCCTAACTTTCCAGCCTTGACATAGTTCAGAATCGTTTACGCGACCATGTGGGTGATGAATTATTTGAAATAGACGCCCTATTTTATTCTAAACTGTATGCATTATGTCTATCAAATTATACATTACAGAAATACTAATAAAGAAAATGTTTTCGGCTTTTTGTAGGGGAAACCACGGTTTCGAATGTGCAAAGGTCGAAGGCCGTAATACACACTGTATAATATATATAAATTGGGCGTCTATTTCAAATACGAGTGTCCAATATATTAAAGTTTTAAGTAGCAAAAATTTTGAATCGAAAATAAATCCATTGATCCATAAATTGCTTTGTTAACGTTTCGGATACGAAACTGAGCATATATGGACATTTTTTTTAAAGCATTTCACCCCAAGCAAGGCGGGATTGCCGCTAGCACCCAAGGGTTTACAGAGTGAGATCAAGAGTAAAAAGGGTTGTTTGAGGAAAGGATATAGAGAAGGACGAGGATCGGGATCAAAGCACCAGAAGATGTCGATAGACATTACATTTGAATATTTGAAGATTATAGCTATCAAAGAAGCAAGTAAGAGGAAGAGAGTTCCACTGCCGGGAAGTGCAAGAGAAAAAGCTGTTGGATTTTCGATTAAAAATAATTTGAATAAAAAGGATGTGCTTTCGTTAGAAAGGGGAAATATAACCTTGTTTACCTCATTCGCGAATGTGTGGTAAGGCACGACGGGTCAAATGGTGGTTTTCCCTACAAAGGGCGACGCAGTTTCGATTCCTGGAGGAGAACTCTTTTCTTTTCTTTTCTTTTTTTTTTCATTGGGAAAACCGGTGCACAAACCGGTAGACGTCATACGATATAAAAAAAAAACAAAAAAAAACTGGGCGCCTATTTCAAATATGAGTTTCCGTTATAATAACATTCGAACCCTCCGCAGGGTTTTGATTCAGAGTTGTCCTTCTCCTAGACTAGTTGCTAACCAAGGCTATAGAACCCAGTCTGTCCTGATATTTACCCATAGCTGAAGGGAGAAGAGAATTCACACCTTTCCCAAGGGTATTAGCATATAAGTGAATGTAATGGGTTCGACTGTAATTCGAACTCGGCTCTATCTGAGCTGCTACCCATTATTCCACCGATATATGTAACTCATAAGTGTATATATATATATATATATATATATATATATATATATATATATATATATATATATATATATATATATATATATACACATTATATATATATAGCTCATAACACTTGTTATGAGTTATATATATATATATATATATATATATATATATATATATATATATATATATATAACTCATAAGTGTTCGATATGGCTTCCACTTGATTACACACAAATGCATCCGGCGGATCATTGACTGACACACCCTCTCAAATACTGCCACACAAAGTGTCAAATGGTTCCGCAGGCCCCCATGAGATATTGATAAAGCATGTCTGCATTATTAATGTCTTATAACTAAACCAATAGTTTTAGGTGGCCTCACAAATAAAAATAAAAATGATTGAATTTGGAGGAACGTGCAGGCCATGTATCCGGTCCTCCTCTGTTTATCCCTCTTTCAGGGTACATATCAGCCGCTGCAGCGCAAGCAATGTGGCTAAAATGTGCTGAAAATATCCATCATCCATGAATCACACGCGACTTTGTATTAGCAGGGATACATCCTTTAGCAGGTCTGGAAGAGTGTCGAAATAAAGTCCCTGTAGACAGCTCCCGAAAGAATTGCTGGGAAAACATATGGGCCTATTAGTCACCTACAATTCCTGTCCACACATTAATCGGAAACTGATGCTGATGTCTAGAATGTATTGTACCATGGGGATTCCGCTCCGCCTACAAAAGTTTGTTGTATAAATTTCTAATTTCATCTCTCCCAAATGTTGCCTCATCCGGAAACAAGACTGAAGAAACAAACAATGGATCAGCATTGGGTGTAATAAACCATCGGCAAAAGTTCTCCATTGGTGAGTGATCAGAAGGCGAAAAACCTTGCACACGTTGCAAATGATATGGATTCAGTAACTGCTCTTGAAATACGCTCCATGTTTTTCTATGAGATACTTTGAATATACGCTCTTTAGCGCTAGAGGGCGTCGTCAGTGATGTTCTGAATTGGGTCATGGGAGAGTTTCCGGTCTTTCAAACATCATACTCCCCTCACCATATCGAACCCACCAGAGCTGATCAGTCTCTGATGCCCCCCCCCCATCTAAATTAACAGCCTGCAGACACTGACTTATATTAGGAAAACCATACCCCTCTCTCACGCATTTGATTGGAAGTTGACCAACAACCAATCACCCATGGTGTGAGTTCTATTTAAGTTGTTTACGGGGATTTTTTACTGTTTCTTTTTATGTGGATACTCGTCGGATACTCGGAAGGTAATTATGTGTTTTCCGGTTATTTTTTTACTTTCTTTCAAGTTTCATCTTCCTAACTGATAATTACTGTTAGTAAAGAAAATAAAAAAATAAAAATAAAACAATAAAATAAGATCTTACTTATTATAAAACGCAGATTGTGTGTGTGTGTGTGTATGTTTATATATGGGATCGGATTTCCTTCATTTTTCAACCGATTTCAACAAAACTTCACAGGATTACGTAAAATTACCTTGCGCTAGTTTTGACAGCGCCAAAAATTGGAAAACACAATTGTTTTTGCACGAAATCAATTTGAAAACACGATTATAAGGCATTAATGAAAGGGGGACAACTCATATCGAGTCATACTTATTAATATCGAGTTATCGAGTTATACTTATTATAAAACCCAAGTTGGTTGTTTGTGTGTGTGCGTTCGTTTATATATGGGATCAGATTTCCTACATTTTTCAACCGATTTCAACAAAACTTCACTTATTTTGGCAGGTAGTGTTTCTTATTGTCTTGCACACTTTTTTCTTTATTTTTACATTCAGAATGATTTAAAAATTCCATTTACCAGACAATTGTTTATAATAAAATTCTATTCAATCGGTAGACACATAACGATTGAAAACAATATTTTTGTTTGAGTTGGGTTTGACCAAAAAAAAAAAAAAAAAAAAAAAAAAAAAACTAATTAAGACATACGTGTCCGTCAACCTTAAACAATAATCTTTGTCAATTTTATTTTTCAGTCTTTATGATGGTCGATACTTCATCTATCTCTTACTGTTACATCCCCGGGCAACGCCGGGCTCTACTTCTAGTAAGAAATAAAAAAAAAAGATGCAACCTTAAAATAATTGGAAATTTACATTGTTTTTGCGATTAAAATAAATAAATTACGTTTTAATGCCGCTTGTTAAAACGAAAATAAATATATAAATAAATGTTTAAAACAAGTTGAACGAGTAAACTTAAAAAATTCGATTAAATCTGTCGATTAACGTGGTAAAATTAACGAGTGAGATTATCAATATACTATATGCTAGCGCCACTTGTGCTGATACGTGGATCGACTCCGACAGCCTGTAGAATGCGTTCACTGGGGTTAAAAGTACGAGAGGATCACGGTCTTCCTCGAATCCATAGTTTGTAGCGCCACGGATCTTGTCATAGCAGCAAAGGATGAATGACTCGGCTGCCTTCTATCTGAAAACGCAATCTGATACAACCGCCTAGCATGGCGTCCATTACGATTCGCGCGGCCGTATGTAAAAATCATATCTGCCTGCTTACGATATGAATATCCTGCCATTTTTGAACGAAAAATTTCTCAGTTAACTCACAACTATACACGGTAAACGTTGAAGAGAGATTAGGCCACTAATGTATACAAATAACAAATGTAGCCTAGTCTACATGACAACACAAAGCCATTTACCGTAAACTTTCTTTAAACTTAATAACTTAACTTCATTGCTATATTCACGTTTCGGCCGATTGGTGATTGGAATTTCGAACCGGACTCTTTATTTCGTCCACCGGTGTATTTTGTTCCAGTTCCACGTGCCATGCCTCTTCAGGATGTCTCAGTTATTCCCCTTTAACTCAATTCTCCAATTTTTGGTTCACCTCTGCTGTAACCTGGTATTGAACTCACAACTCTTTGGGTCTAGTCGCTGGATCTAACCAACGCCTCTATCCACTGGGCCATGTGTCCTTTATTAAAACGTAAGTAATCACAATAGCTTATCTCAGGGATATAGACAGATATTAATAATTCAAAAACGAAAGATTTACGGATATATGATTATGTGGACTCTGTCCTTGTTTTGGTGTGAGGGACCCATCCTAAAATTTGTAAAAGTATTTTTGATACACCTCATATATATATATATATATATATATATATATATATATATATATATATATATATATATATATATATATATTTTGAAGAAATATAGTTTTGTGCTATATTTATGGATAAAGTGATCAATATCAGAGATAGAGCGTATGTAAAATATAAAAGTGAAAATTGGAGTCAACACTCTGAAGTGACAGACTCTTTCCTGCTGGAGGCAATCGTCAGGCTGACGATTGCTGTCAGCAAGAAACAGCCTGTCGCCTCTGAGAGTTGACTTCAATGTTCACTTTTATATTTATATATGTATATATATATATATATATATGTATGTGTGTGTGTGTGTGTGTGTGTGTGTGTGTGTGTGTGTGTGTGTGTGTTGTGTGTACACACACATATATATATTTAAACACCGTATCTTCATGGAAACATGTTTCATTTAATAATATAGATTTATTATCTTTGTATATTTTTGTAATAATCCGTTTTAAATAATTATAACAGGGAGCGTTCAGGCGTGGTTTTTTTTTTGTGTTTTTTTTTTTAATTTTTTTTTTTTTTAGTTATAATAAGTTTGTCTTTGTAATTTATCCCTGAGGATGATCTCGGGGGAGGTTGAAAGTACTTGGGTAGGAAAAAAAACTATGGCGCCTTTCTTGATGAATTTCATCTTCACATTAATAAACCGATAGGAGAACTAGAACGGATTATAATAAAAATAAATAGGCATAATATGTCTATATTATTCAATGAAAAATGTTGTTTATATATATATATATATATATATATATATATATATATATATATATATATATATATATATATATACTACTAGTAAAACTCAGTAGAAGTGTTTAATATTAAAGATGAAGCTTATGTACTTATGAAAATGTATATTGTGGTCAACCCCAAGCGGCGACTGCCTGTTTCATATCTGAAGATTGCGTTTATTACATAGACAGTCGCTTGTTGTTGATATCAGTTTCCACTTTTTATATATATATATATATATATATATATATATATATATATATATATATATTGTCATCCACATCTATATGTATATGTGTGTGTGTGTCTGTTCGCTTTGATCTATTTACCCTTGTTAAAATGCATCTTTCTCCAAAATACCGCGTTTCTATCAGTCTCTGAACCCGTCGCTGTCACAATGATCCTCCACCTGCTACCATCAAAATCCGCCATTGTTTCACCTTAAGCTTACACTGTCGCCTTCTCACTCCATGTCCCCAGCTGCTACCTTAATCTCGCTAAATGCGCGCACGTCTTTCCCGAGCAGGATCACAATAAGGCTACCCTGTCGCTTCATCCGATCAACTCTGTGCGGGCTTGGGTGATATTATTATTATTATTATTATTATTATTGTATAGTAAAGGGTTTACACAGTTAAAGCGGTCTCCCTGTTCCAAATATTCGATCCCGTAACTCCTTACTCGCTTTGACAACGCAAACATTCGCCGTAAGAGGATTAGAATCGACGATTAAACCTATTAAATTTGGTAAAGCGTTTTCTTCAATACGTCCTTACAAGCGGCCGATTAGCAGCTGCCACTTGAAGAAGTGCCAGAATAGCTTCTGCTATATTTCATTGGGCCTTTACTCCGTTTGTCGGTCTATCGGTTTATCTATCTATCGTGCCTGGGTAAATTAGCGAGGCAAAGAAAAAACAACGAATATATATAGTTACCTTCATGAGATCGCTAAAAAGAGTATAGCATGACGAAAAAGACGCCAAACTTGACGAAAACAAAACTTATCATCTAAATGTTTATGTTATTATTAAGAGGAAAGATCAAAGTATTTGGCGGTATTTTTTACATGTTTTAATCGTTCCTAGCACGTCCAAATTTTTCGCTAAAAATCTTGTTATTTTAGTCAGCAAAATTGACAGATAATCGATCTTGTCAGCCATTTTTTTCCAATTTATAAAAAAAATATGAAAATCTCAGTTTGAAATTCTTTAAAAAAATCAATTATAATTTTTTCAAAACTTATTTTAAGAAAATCAGAAATTATAATGTTTATTTAAAATATTTGGAACCAAGCTTAACTTAGTTTCTGCACCGAAAAGACGTAGTTTGACAATAAAACAAAGCAGGTCATAAACTTTCGCGTCACTTGACAGGTGACGAAAGATATTCATGACGTTTAGATAGCTTACGTGAGGATAATTCCTTCTACGGAAGGAGAGAAGTGAAGTTATTTAGATTTAAGTGAACCTTTCAGCGCTCTAATTTCTTTTTTTGTACTTAGCTTTCACCTTTACGTTTGCGATGCTTTATGGGAAATATATTATAAAGAAATTAAAATAAGACTGTTGAGAGTGAGACTAAATTTCATAAAAAAGGTATCTAATTAATTTATAGGTACCTTTCTTATTAAATTTTATCAGAAGTGTACATAAAATACAAATTTAAATTTCATAAGATGATACCGATACTTGTAGGTAGCCTTCTCAGTTGAAATAGAAAAATCAAATTAACTTCTCCACACGTATTTCGCAAAAATAAATCTCAAAATGACATTTACGAAATTAACCAATTTTATAATATTTTAACAACTTAAATGTAAAAATCAATTATAATTAATGAAATAACAAATAATTGTATTAAAAAATTAGTATTTAAGTAAAATACTAGACAGGAACTCAATCCACGTGACGTTTTTTTTTTTATTGCACACATGATACTTCCGGTCTTCCGTAGATTTGATTTACAGTGTTATTATTGACACAAATTATATTTTTTTATATACTCCTGTTCGTTCGTTTGTAAGAAGCTTTGAAAATTATAATCTGTAAATATATATCTACTTAATAACAACATTCATTAAATTCTACAAAGGTTTCCCTAATTTTAGAAGTATTAGCAACATAATGTAAAAATAATAAAATATTTCAGAAATAACAAATAATTGTTTTAAAAATTCATTTTTCATCGATATATCTTTTTGCTTTCAGACAATATTGTCTATGTTCATTAAAATAAATAAAAGCAATTAAAAGCTTTTGAAATTAAATAATATTTTTGTTTTATTGAGTTTTGTATGTTACAATTCAGAGATGATTTTCAAGTAGAGGTGGTCCAACTAAAAAAAACAAAACATGATTTAGTTCCCTCAAAGCCTTGTGCTTTTATCTAATATAATCACTAATCTTCCCAAAATTGAAATTATGGAGTTTTCGTACAATTAGTTATGGGGGGGGGTAATACACTTTAAAAAAAAACAATTTGCCATGACGTTAAAAAAAAGAAAATATATTTATAATAAGTTCCATCATTTATAAATAGTTTCTGAAAGTTTCATTAAAATCTGACAACTATTTTTATTTTTGCAAGATTTTCAAAATTAATGTCTGTCATACAGAAAAAAAACGCGCTAAAATTTTATGTTATTTTACTAGTTCCGGTGATACAAAGACAAACAAGGTGTTTAAAAATTTAGAATGTTCTAAAAAGAAGGAAAAATTTTAAAATATAATTAAAAATACTTTGATCTTTCCTCTTAATATTAACATAAAAATTTAGACGCTAAAATTTTGCTTTCGTCAAGTTTGGCGTCTTTTTCATCATGCTATGCTTTGTTTTTAGTGATCTCAGGAAGGTACCTATATATATATCTGGCATCCCAATTTGTTCATTATCTATCTATCTATCTATCTATCTATCTATCTATCTATCCCAGTCTGTTCCTATCTATCAATCTATCTATCCCAGTCTGCCCCGTATCTATCTATCTATCTATCTATCTATCTATCTATATCTATCTATCTATTCCAGTGTGTTCTTATCTATCTATCTATCTATCTATCTATCTATCTATCTATCTATCTATCCCAGTCTGTTTCTATCTATCTATCTATCTATCTATCTATCTATCTATCTATCTATCTATCTATCCTAGTCTGTTCCTATCTATCTATCTATCTATCTATCTATCTATCTATCTATCTACAACTGCTTAAGCGCTAATATTTCGACTTCTAAGAAATGAATGAATTCTTATTACTGTATACTTTATATTTACTGGATATTTGAGCAGCGATCCCATTTTTAAACATTGTAAATCTACATCTACCTACCCGTGCAATCGAAAAATCGTTATTCCGAATCTTTCAGGGGAAACCACCGTTAAAATCGTCGTGCTTTTAAATCACTTAGCGATTCTAGATTTCAAAAAGTAACAAGTGTGACTACGCAAACACGCTCAGCCTAACGTTTACCGTAACAAGAAATATTGGCTCGTAAAATCCATTAATTCCTCAACAGTTACTTTGTTTACGTTTCGGTTAAGAAAATATAATTTGACACATAGGGATCAAGTAAGAAATGTCCGGTTATTTAATGGGGCAACTGATTTTTGCAAGGAAGCAAGAAGCCAGAAGAGATTTCCACAAGCAAGAGGTGCGATAAAAGAAGCTGTTAGCATAGAACTGATGGTTAAATCTAACCATTTCAGCTCTAAAATGATGAGACCTTGCCGCTAAACTAGTACAGCACTTAAATTCATAAACTCTAGGTACCATAGAGAAAAGTCGGTCAGCACTTCTATAAATATTTTCATGGTAATCGTTCTGATAAGCTTTTCTTTTTGGTAACTCAACTTTACGAATTTAAGCGAAGTTTCTCATTGATTGAAAGGTTTCATCATTTTACTCTAGAAATTGCTAGATTTTACTCTAGAAATTGCTAGATTTTACTCTAGAAATTGCTAGATTTTACTCTAGAAATTGCTAGATTTTACTCTGGAAATAGTTAGGTTTAGGTTTACGCTAATAATTTCTTTTCGCATGCAGTGCTCTCTTCCAGCTTCTTACTTTTCCGTACGATGTTCAAAAATTCAAATGCAATGGCACGCGTCATCTTCTGTCTTCTTGAATCGTGTTCTTTATATTATCCCAAGTCTTCAGCAAAGTTTTCTCAATTTCTTTCACTCTCAGTAATCCTTCCACTCTTTTTCGCCATAATTGATTAAGAATGACAACTAAATAAATAAACAGAAGTAGATAGGTTCGCCTATTACCCGATTCACACACCTCCCTGGTCTTTTTGAATGGGAGTAGAGGTTTATCCCTTGATTCCTGTTAGGGTTGAATTTCTGGTTCCTTCTAAAGTCTTCTCATTTTTTTTACTCTAGTTACACCCTTGCGTCTTAATGGCATTATCGCCTTACGTGTACGGGAGGAATTGATTAAAAAATAAAACATTGAATTCAAAGAACTGTGACGTCGCCCCTCCTTGGTCGCAGCGTCGACTCTGTCGTTCGATCTCGTTCGCGGCTACAACTGTGACGTGACGTGATGTGGCCGCCCAAGGGTCGATCCTTGTCACGGACAGCACCAGTTGTGACGTTTTTTGCCGCGGCGTCAGTTGTTCGCTCCTCGCTGCTCCAAGTGTGACGTTCCAACCCTCTGGTTAGATGATTACCAGCCTCGCCGTTCCCAACTCGCTTCCAACACCTGGTTACTAGGGTAACTGTACTGATCTCCGGTCTGCCTACCCACGTTGTGATTAGATCTTAGACAGACGGGATCAAACGGGAGTCGGGCTGTATGCCAGCTGGGTTCAACGGGGTGGCAACACACAAGCAAAAAAAAAAAAAAAACTCACGAGGCAAAAAAATTACTGATAAGAAAGGGTAACAACCTTTTTATATCTAATGTTCGTTACATAAAAATTATTCTTACTTCCTGACCCGTTTTGTGGACTGTGGTACCAAGCTTCTATCATACAATTTAAAGACTTTGAGTTGCCTACTCTCTAGAATTTTGTATGTCGGAGTGTGGTTTGGTTTCGACTCTGGGCGCTAATCTCTACCAGTCGTTCACGGCTGATTCTTCTCTTCGGCTTGAGTTGGACGTTTTATTCGCTTCGGCTTGAGTTGGACGTATTTCTTCACTTCGATTTGGGTTGGACGAATTTCCACCCTCAGGCTTGGCCTGGTTTCAACTTCTTCTAGACGCAACTGCAAGTAACTTCTTCTTCTTCCGTCCTGCAACTCTTCTCGCCAAGGTCCGAACTCTTCTCTCTGCCGTCTGAGGTGAACTCTTCTCTCTGCCTTCCGGGCTGAACTCATTTGCTTGTTTGGCCTGCAACTTTTACTGCCTGTCTGGCCTGCAACTCTTCTGCCTGTCTGGCCTGCAATTCGGCCTTCGGCCTGTCTGGCCTGCAACTCTTCTGCCTTGTTCTTCTGCTGTCAGCTCTTCTTTTTTATCTGGCCTGCAATTCTTCGGTTTGTCTGGCCTGCAGCTCTTCTGCTTGTCTGGCCTGCAATTCGCTCCAACTTCTCTGCGGCTTTTCGAGCAATTTTTCTTCTCTTCGACTTGGCTGCAACTTCTCTGCCTGTCCGGACCAAACGGACCGAGTCTTCTGCCCGCAAGGGGCGAATGAACAGGGCCCGCCGTCCGCTCTCCAACTGCTCTGGCCGTCTACCCCGCAACTCTCTGATTTCTGTCGATTGGGGTCCTGTTTTTATTGACGCCGCAACAAACTGGGGTGGGTCTGTCGGCGTCAGGGTTTTCTTGATAATTCCAAAAGTCGCATTATTCCTGATTTCCCATTATCGCTCTTATTTTCACCCCTACTTCCTCACAGTGCCCCTGGGGGAGGCGCATACCAATCTCTCCCGGTCTCTCGTATGTCAGGGGTGACCGTTTTCGACCAATGGGTCCTGGTCGAGCGTCCTTTCTCCTCTTTCTCGCATATCACGACCGCCTTCGGCTAATGAGATTCTGGTTGGGCGTCTCCCGTCCTTCGTGACGTCTCCAATCGGGCGTGGCCTATCCCGGCTTTGTTCTGGGAAAGAAACACCTTACTAAAAAAAACAAAATCCAATTTGGCCTTTTTCGCACGCACGAAAATGACAATCTAGGCCTTTCTCACCTTTTGGTTTTTGTCAAAACAGCCCGCCGCTAATTAGATGTGACTTCAGGAAGAATTTTTCTCGTCTCGCTGGCGCTTTCTGTGAGCCAAAACAATTGTTTTCATTCCTTTATTTTCGTTCAGGCCTGACAGTCAAAATCTTAATTATCTGAATTGAAAATATCCTCACTTCATCATCGTGGGGGTTCTAATCTTCAACAGTTCAAGATCTGTATACAATTCCGGTCACCTTCTCATTCCAAAGACACCTTTCCGATTAATATTTCGTTTTCCATTGTTCTAAAATCCCATTTCTCCAAATTGATAATGAGCTTCTACATTCCGTGGACACAAAAGTAGGCCAGATGTTTTGACCGATATTTTTATCAATCGTACGTATGTTCATCCACTTTTACCATGTCCGTTCATTATTCTAAACTTATTCTTTCAAATAACAATTTCCATTGTTCTTGAAATTCGGTCAGGCGCGTTGGCCTAGATATCTCTTGACACCTGTTTTCGCTTATGACCGGCTTATCTATTTCTCCTCCTCTCCTTTTCTTTTCTTCTTCTTCCCTTAGGATCGCCTAAATACAATTAGAGAAATATTCTCAAAACTTAATTACTCTTCGTCTAAATAACTAACAACTGGTTAATAAACCGAATAAAAATTAAATCATATTTCTAGGAATATTTCTTTTTAGTTTTTCTAATAATGCAGGTTACCACAGAACTATTTCATATCCAAATGTTTTCGTTTTAAACGATGTAGAGCCAATGAGTAACACGTTTTTTATGGTATATTTTCTGAAGTGTCACGCTATCTAAAGGATAAAATAGTTCAAATAAACATTCATAGAGCACAACTTCTCCTGATATGAGATCTTTAGATTTTTTTTGTTTGGCGGCTATGTTAAGAATGTAGTTGTCAACACGAAACCCGAAATACTTTATGACTTAAAATTGATGAGGCAAATTCGATATCATTCGACTGTTTAAAAATTCTATTCATATTTTGCATGAAAGATGGCAAATTTGTATCGACAATGCCGACTCATCTGCTGTGAAACAGAAATGTTACAGATAGACTGATTAGTTAATGCGGTAGCATATCTACGGACGACAATGGGTATGTCCCCAGTCACATAAATACAGTAGTAAATTCTGTATGTTGGTCTGCAATTGGAGATTCGTCTCCAGCTGTGCTGGTCAAACTCCTTGCCTCCGGGCGGAGAGGATCCCCAGACGAGGCTATGTCGAAGGGGACAGTCTCGTCTCAGGAAGATATATAACCGACCCCTATTTATATGGGGTCTACGGGGAATTTTTGGCCCAGCCTACGGGCTCGGATACGCCACACTAAATTCGGCCTTGTGCCACATTTGACCGCGTGGAGCGGTTGGTAGATATCCTGCAATTGGAGGTTCGTCTCCAGCTGTGCTGGGCAAACTCTCCGTTTCCGGGCAGAGAGGATCCCCAGACGAGACTATGTCGATGGGCAGAGTCTCGTCTCAGGAAACAGCTACCCGACCCTGTTTTATATGGTGTCTACGGGGAATTTTTGGCAGAGCCTACGGGCTCGGATAACCAACATTAAATTCGTCCTTGTGCCACATCAGACTGCGTTGGGTTATTGGTTGATATACTGCACTTAGATATTCATTGTGGAATTCACTTGATTCACTTCTAGCAGTTGACTACTTCACCTATGCGCTGATGGCGAATCTTATATGTGTTGTTCTTGTCCTAAGTATTATTGTTCATTACCAAACTTCGTTTGATTATTCTATTCAGTAACATTCCCTAGGTTACAACATTTAATAAACAAATATGTTCCTTTTTATCTGATTTTGCTCCCCCCACCCATTTTTCGGTTTCAAATGTGGCAATTAATTTTAGGTACCGTAATAAGGACAGAGGGCTCAGAGAATTTAACTCTCGTAAAACATTGAAAGCTAGCAAAGTTAGGAGAATTAGCCGATGACCTACTAAATGATTTTGTGCGACAGTATATGGGCAAAGCTGGATAGTAAAACGCCAAATGTTAATTAATAGCATTGGTGTGATTAGGAATTTCTTTAGAATTAAGAATTTGCCATACATTGACTTTGCAGCCAGTGCTACTTTTGGTTAAAATTTGTAAAACGTTTCGAGTAAAACAATTCTTCGGGTAAATATGTCTCTCAAATTCACTAACTGTTATCACGTTCTCCAGTATTGATGGGAGTTTACTTTCTAACCTTTTATTTGAAGTAGTGTGCAAAATGAAAATCTTAATCATGTCATTACTTTCTCTTCGAGTCCCTTTTTTTTTTTTAAATCAATTCGCCCAAAAGCAAAACGATAATATCACTAAAACGTAAGACAATCCTAAAAAAAAAAAAAAAAAAAAGGTTAAACACTTAAATCGTGTTCAAAAGTCTGTAGATCAGTGCGAACCGGGAGTTAGGTGATGAAAATGGTTAGTGACCTTTCTTTTCTTTTAATCATTTTATCCCAAGCACGGCGATAAAGCCACTAAGGCGTAAAAGGTTACTGAATGTGAAAGAATATGAGAAAAGGGGAACATTTTTAAGGAGAGAACAATAAAAAAAGAGGAATTAACAAGACAGAAATAATGATTGACTTTATATTTAACTTTTTGAAGCTCAGATCTGAAAAGGGAGCAAGAAGACGGAAAAGAGCTCCACAAGAGAGAAGTGCGATAGAAGAAACTGTTAGCATAGAACTTATGGATGCATCTTGCCTTTTCAACTCTAAAATGATGAGACCTTGCCGCCAATCCAGTACTGCGCTTAAATACGTAAAGTCTAGGTACCATAGAGGAAAGTTGGCCAGAACTTCTATAAATATTTTCATGATAATCGTTCTGATAGGCTTTTCTTTTTTGTAACTCAACTTTACGAATTTAAGCGGAGTACGAGATTGATTGAAAGGTTCCATCATTTCACTCTAGAAATTGCTAGATTTTCCTCTGGAAATTGCTAGATTTAATAATAATTTCTATGCTAACAGTTTCTTTTCGCATGCAGTGCTCTCTTCCAGCTTCTTGTTTTTCCGTAGGATCTTCAAAAATTCTAATCCAACGGCACTCATCTTCTGTCTTCTTGAATCGTGTTCTTTATATTGTCTTTTATCTTCAGCAAAGTTTTCTCAATTTCTTTCTCTCTCAGGAATCACTTCGGTCTTAGTGGCTTTTTCGCCTTACTTGATTAAGAGCGATCAAGAAACAAATAAATTGAAGTAAAATAGGTTCGTATGTCACCCGGTTCACACTCCTCCCTGACTATTTGAAAGGGAGTAGATGTTTATCCCTTGATTCCTGTTTAGGATAGGGCTTCTGGTTCCTTCTTATTCTCTTTCACACCCACCGGACCCCTTAGTCGCATCCTCAACTTCACTAACGGTCATCACTCTTTCCAGTCTTGGTGGAAGGTTACTTTCTAACTTTTTATTTGAAGTAGTGTGGAAAATGAAAATCTTTATCATGTCATTATTTTCACTTCGAGGTCCTTTTTTTTCAAAAATCAATTCACCCCCAAATCAAAACGATAATATCACTAAAAAGTAATACATTTCTAAACAGGAAAAAAGGGATAAACTTTTAAATCGTAATCCAAAACCCGGGGATAAGTGTAAACCGGGCGATAGATGAACCTTATATGTTATCCCTTTAAGTTGTGACTGGTGATGAAAGAGCCACAAGTGATCTGGTTTTTTCTGATATGAGACAATTATTTGGTTGTGATTCTGTAGCGCTTGTTCCCCGGGTTCGAAGAAGAATGGTCCACGCGAAGACCTACATGCTTCACTCGATGGAAGCGTTTTTAACCATTTAAAAGCGGTTCTATCCAGTTGACAGTTTAAATATTTCTGAACGAGTTTGGTGCCAAGCATGTAAACCATATAGAAGTTTCGAACTGAACATGAATTTGGGAGGTGTAATGAGAAAAGAAGGCATTGAGAATTTAACACTCATAAGTCACAGTGAAGATAAAAAGGAAAGGTGGAGCAACGAGTAAACTATTTAACAAGCTCATCGGAATAAGGATAAAGTGCCAAAGGTTACTTAGATCCCCACCAAAATCAAATAATAGAAATGTGGAGAGCGATATGTGGATTTAGTCTTATTTTTGAGTTAGTCATCTTATTACGTTCGTAGTTCTAGTTAATAATAAACTTATTCTTGAGTTAATCTTCCTATTACGTTCGTAGTTCTAGTTAATAATAATCTTATTCTTGAGTTAATCTTCCTATTACGTTCGTAGTTCTAGTTAATAATAATCTTATTCTTGAGTTAATCATCCTATTACGTTCGTAGTTCTAGTTAATAATAATTTTATTCTTGAGTTAATCATCCTATTACGTTCGTAGTTCTAGTTAATAATAATTTTATTCTTGAGTTAATCATCCTATTACGTTCGTAGTTCTAGTTAATAATAATCTTATTCTTGAGTTAATCATCCTATTACGTTCGTAGTTCTAGTTAATAATAATCTTATTCTTGAGTTAATCATCCTATTACGTTCGAAGTTGTGGTTAATAATGATGAATAGGAGATACTGTAATAAAAGGTTAATAGGATTAATAGAAGATACTGTAATAAAAGTTTGAGTGAAGAACACATGACAGACATGGATTAATAATAGAGTAATAGAGAATACCGTAGTTCAGTGCGGCAATGCGTACGAATTAAACACTACACCATACAACGCATTTTGCGATGACCGTTCCTCTGAGCAGACGTTCTAGTCGTAGATGATGGGCAAGTCTATGTTCAACAATTAGTACAGAGAAGGTTGATGGTCTTTCTACACATGACATCTCTTTCCTTGCTCCAGAGAATCTCGTCTCTTTTCCATTCTTTTCTGGGATTGTCTATATCTGAGAGGGGATCGTATTTTAGATATCAACAACTGGCTAAAAGCATTTTGAGATTATAATAAATAACGTCTTTGGAGTCAGTGCGTGAACGTTTGTGTGAGTGTGCGCAAATGGATATCACGTTCTCGTGATGCTTGCAAGTCACAAAAATAAAACAAATTGTACCGTTCTTTTTTGTCTTTTTTGGGGGTTTTTTTGCATCATTTTTTTCTCTTTATTTTTCACACGTTTTAGGCACATTATTTACTCTAAAATCAGGTGCGCTTCATACAAGAAAATAATCATATTTTCCCAAGTATGTCTCTCGTTTCTTAACTGTGTCTTATACACCATCTCAATCTATACGCAAAGAATATATATATATATATATATATATATATATATATATATATATATATATATATATATATATATATATAAAAAAAACAGACCACTTTTAAGGTACCATTATAGTAATTTATTTCACCAGGGCCTTTTTAAGGACGCCGGTTCATCAGATAGCACTTCCAAAAAAATGAAATGAAACGAAGAATGAAATTAAAATTGATTGGTAGTGTAAGTTTTTGTAATTTAACAGAGAGTGTAAAATCGGTAGTTAAAGAGACATGGTAGAGTATAGGGTGGGGATTAATTTCATATCTCTCAACATTTTATTTATATATATATATATATATATATATATATATATATATATAGATAGATAGATAGATAGATAGATAGATAATATTAATGGAAAATATACATACATATGCAAAATATATAAATACACATAATACACATTTTTCAGAAAAAAATTTCCAAGAGGAAGATTCCAGGTAGAACTCAATGTCTAGGACAGAGTAAGGATATAATATATATATATATATAAACGTTATTTGTATGGATGTTCATATTCGAGTAGAGGCTCTATTTGTTAAACAATATTTTTTATCCGAAACTTAGGTACGTCAGATTTAATGACGGTTCCACCTTGGCGAGGAAGGTTCGAATCCTACCAGAGAACGTATATTTTTCTAACAATATTTCTCGAATATTCAGGCCAGTATATATAGTTGGCTAAAAATAGTATTTAAAAAAAGGGTCTTATACACGAATAAGAGTGTATATGTAGAGAAACAAAATGAATAAGAAGAGGACGAAATCCGTCGACTAACAATAGTTTTTTCTCTTGTCTTTATATATATATATATATATATATATATATATATATATATATAATATAGGATTAGTATATATGGAATAAATTTCAATAACCAAGAATACTATTCTTAAAAGAGTGCTCAATACAGAGTAAATTGTGGCTACAAGGGTACCACTATTCAATATATAAATCCTGTTTACGATGACCACAATAAGAAAAGAAGATCCAGGAAAAACATTTAGTTTACTCCCCCTTTCAACCAAATGGTTAAAACCAAACTAGGACATAAATGTCTAAACCTTATCAAAAAATATTTCCCCGAACTGGAAATTAACCCACTCAGTAAAATATTCAATTATAATACCCTTAAATTAAGCTATAACTGTGCGGATAACCTGGAAAAAATAATTAAGCACAGAGTTTTCAGTAAATATAGGGACTAAAAAAAACTTGATTACTCGCCAGGTTGCAACGATTAAAAGTAAGTATAATGACACAAATAAAAACTTGTGCAATTTTAGGAATTCGAATAATTGCTCATTACAGAATAATAGTTTGACTAGTTCTCTCGTTTATCTGAGTACGATTTCTACACTAGAACATCCCAATATTAAAAAAATGTATATATTGGAAGTACTATGAATACAGTCAAATAACGTTGACAGGGACATGTGCAATATCTCAACAGCAGTAATTATAAGTACAAGACTTCACTATCCAAGTATTTTTGGAGTTTAAAGGAGAAAAAAACAAGACACCTACTGTTGAATAGAAATAAATCACGTGAGCTCGAACATGTAATTTTCTATATACCCCTTGTTATTTATGTCTTAACGAAAAATTTGAAATCATTAGATTTAAAGACAAGAGCCATTTCTTAAATCAAAAAATTGAACTCACTGTTAACTGAAAACATAGCTATAAATTTAACTTACAGTGGTAGTAATATTTTTTACGATAAGGCTATGTAACTGTAAGTTTAATACGTTATTACTTTTATTTTCTGATAATCCTCCATCGATGTAAAAAATATGTAGTTATACGTATGTTATATTTTTGTGCCTGTACATATGCGTATTATTTTATTGATATATATATATATATATATATATATATATATATATATATATATATATGTGAAATTTTATAAATATATAGATGTGTGTGTATATTTGTATTTGCGTGTACTTGTGTATGTGTGTATATGTTTATGTGTATGTGTGTGTAGGTACATATATCTTTATGTATAGTTGAATGTGTATATGTTTGCGTGAACGTATGTATATATGATATATGAATATATCTGTACTTGTTTGTGTGTGTGTGTATATATATATATATGTTTGTATTGATACCTGTTATCTATGTGCGTGTTTATATATATTACTACCCTGTAAGTTATATATCTATGCGCTTGTATATGTATGAGTGTGTAAGGTTATGTACGTATGTGCATGTCTGTATATATATATATATATATATATATATATATATATATATATATATATATATATATATATATATGATTATGTGTATATATCTTTGTATATGTATATATTTGTATATGTGTATACCTTAGTGTTTTGGAATGTATTATCTATGCTAATCATAATCTACTTTTCTTTGATAGTGGTTTTAAAATTGCTTGTCGTTTTAATAATCAACAGTTGCGTTTTGTTACATTTTAATCTTGTATAGACTTTACAGTCCTTTATTGTCATTTTGATAATATTTTTAGTATACTTTTAGGTTTATGCATGTATGGCAGTTTGGTGGCTTGCGTGTAGCGGAGGGCAAAATAATATAAGATGAACTTTATTAAGGAACGAGGCCAGTGAAAGAACAGAAATTAAGAGGAGAGAGGATAACAAATCACATTGCACTTAGATTTTTGAACATCAAACTCGACTGAATCGAAGAAGCCGGAAAGAGTTCTGCAAGCGGGAAGTGCAAGAAACGAATCTATTAACACAGAACTTAAGGTTACATCAAGCCAATTTAACTTTAAATTGATGAGACCGTCCCGCCAACCTAGTACTGCGTTTAATTTATAGACTCTAAAGGAGACCTCATCAGAGCAACAACCATGAAATGATTTATGGAAAAGGGAGAATGAATCTACATTCCGGCTGTGTGACAGTCACTGAAGTCGAGATGCCAGATCAAGAACTATGTTATTGCCGATTTCTCTTTAGACATTATCAAAGATCTGTAAATATATAACAGGAGCTCCAGACCATGTGTGACAGTAATATCCTCAACATGGAAGAATGGTAAACTTGTAAATATTAAAATAGATTCAGGAAAGAAAAAAAAATCTATGTACACAACATTTGTATCTGTAATTAGCGTATTTCTGATTTTCGTTCTCATCAATCATTCATATTACAAATTTTAAACGACACACACACTGATGCGCAAACTCACACATACACATATACACAAAAAACACACATACACATATACACAAAAAAACACACACATACACCCACACACACACATATTTATTTATTACTTAAACGTTATTTTTAGTGGATACACGTAATTTTGTAGACGTTCCGTTCATTTATTAAGTAGTATATTTATTTATTTTCGTCTAACGGCCTGAATAATGGAGGAATTTTATAAAAAAAAAATTTGCGCTCTCCCGCAGGTATTGAGCCTGCGTTATTCAACGTTTCCAATCCTACTTGCGAGCGCATATTTTTTTCTCGTAAGATTACTCGAATATTCAGACCGGTAGACGAAAATAAATACATGTACTGTTTAACAAAGAAACGGAGCGTCTATACTCAAATATGGGCATCCACTAAAAATAACGTTTAAGTAATAAAAATCTGTCGTATCAATAAATAAAAATTGCATACTTTTCCTTACAAATTTATATATATATATATATATATATATATATATATATATATATATGCATACATGCATACATACATACATACATATATATATATATATATATATATATATATATATATATATATATATTGAACAATAAGAAAATAAAAATTTTAAAAAATTAAAAATTAAAATCTTCAGACACACTGGGTTGTAGATTAATATTCTTTTCGTTTTTGTTTTTTATTATTATTCCATTTAGATTCCTCGACTAGTTTCGACCGAAATGGCCATCATCGGGAGGAGAAATATTTCTGCTTGCTGGTAGCACTAAACTACAGAAATGAATGTCTTTTGCTGAGAAAATATATATATATATATATATATATATATATATATATATATATATATATATATATATATGTATATATATATATATATATA
Organism: Acanthosepion pharaonis; assembly: GCA_903632075.3. Lineage (NCBI taxonomy): Eukaryota > Metazoa > Mollusca > Cephalopoda > Sepiida > Sepiidae > Acanthosepion > Acanthosepion pharaonis. The sequence goes on from CAHIKZ030000302.1 coordinate 2,295,722, forward strand.
TATATATATATATATATATATATATATATGTGTGTGTGTGTGTGTGTGTGTGTGTGTGTGTGTGTGTGTTTCATTAATGACGACAGACAAGGTCCTAAAATGAAGGTTTTTATTTCATTATTCTTGTGTACGAACAAGTATTTTCTTTTCTGGACACAGGGTGTGTAGAAATTGTCGAAACATTCTATAATTCCAAGCGCTTTCGGCTATACTTTTAGCCATTATCAAGGATGGTCTTAGTTTTGCTTGTTAATTGGGTGTATGGGTTGTGTGTATGCTTCTAGAGTTGTAGGGAATTTTATATTCCGAAAACGCCACTTTGTGGCCGTGTTCGTAATTAATATTATTGAGTGTTGTTTTTTTTCTTTTCTATTTGGGCAGTTTCTGCACACCCTGTGTCCAGAAAAGAAATCACTTGTTCGAACACAAGAGAAATTAGTGCCTTATCTGTCGTTTTTAATGAAACACACAGATACTGACACACAGACACACACATACACACACACACATATATATATATATATATATATATATATATATATATATATATATATATATATATATCAAATATGTGTTGCAGTTTCATTTATATTACAATGAATCATTCATATTAAAAAGTAAATAAGTAAAGTCAATGTTATAAATTTTATATCAACTTTACTAGTACCTTTGCCTGCCGTCTTTATTGAAACATGTATAAAGGAATGATTGCTGCCTAAATACGCATATATATATATATATATATATATATATATATATATATATATATATATATATATATATATATAAATGCTCAAACACTAATATTCCATGGTTGTAATTTATTACATTGGAATCGTAAACAAGATCCAATTCATCAGACTTCAAATTTTTATGAGTTATAATTCTCACATCATTCATTAAAATGAATGATGTAAGGAATTATAACCATGGAATATTAGTGTTTGAACCTTTTGTATTATATTCTTTTATATTCTACCTGGATTCTATCCATTTGATTTTTTTACATATATATATATATATATATATATATATATATATATATATATATATATAAAATAAAATAGCAGGACAGACTGGGTTCTATAGCCTTGGATGGCAACTGGTCTAGGAGAAGCACAACGCTGAATTCAAAAACCTGCGAAGGGTCGTTTGGGAACCTTGTGGCATTCGGTGCAACCAGGTCTCTGTATTCGTCCCTTCAAAAGTGTGGATGGTCCTGCATGAAGCCTTCACAACTATAATCAAATCTCATGTGTCGTTGTTGGGCTGTCGGTTTCTGGAAACTGATTTGCTTGATCCTCATATACGTCGAATCTCGACGGGAGAATATATATATATATATATATATATATATATATATATATATATATATATATTAGGTTGGTGCAAAAATAATGACGTAATAATGTTTTTTTGAGGTTAAAAAAATACTAACCTAAATATATATATATATATATATATTGAAGAACACTAATATTACACACACATATATATATATATATATATATATATATATATATATATATATATATAAGATAGTTCACCCAAAACAAGGCCCAAGAACAAATCCATGTAGAAGATTAATGATTGTGGTCGTTGAATGATCGTAAGAGGAGGAGCTAAGAAATGCAGATTATGAGCATATGCAGGAAGGATAACGTTGACCGTAGACTTGAAGATGTTAAAATTGCAGCGATATGGTGAAGCATCCCTTCAGGAGTCTGTTCTACACGGTAGCATTTCTTGAAAACATACGTATATGTGTATTATTTTAATTTGCAATAATTTATTCAATTACAATGCTACATATTTCATTCTGTCATATATCATGTAGTCATAAGTGGACTAATATGTCCCACTGGAGGGCTTAGGTGAAGATAGCGCTAGTAAAGATTTACATTATCAACGGCAATTTTGGAGGAGGTTTCTTTGGGGAAAAAAGTGCTCCTTATAAGGCGGGAAATATGTTGTCTGCCTGTGAGTGCGCAAGCGTTTGAGTGCGCACGCGCGGACGTATAGGCGTGTGTACACAGCATTCATGTCGTTCTACTCATGAACTTAACCGACCGTTTCATTATTAATGACGTCAACAGTAGGATCGCCTTTAAGAAAATAAAAAAAAAAATGGCTTAGACGTTCGTTACTCTCCCTTCCCGCCTTCTCAAAATTCTTTTCAAACTTCGTTTACAACCGATCCTTTAACCCCGACCCCATAACTGCCCCACCCCACTTCCAACGACCTTTCCCAGGAAGGTGCCAATGAAAACGGATGCTGGACACACCGACGATACTTAAGAGGCACACGAGCGGGATTGTAATTACAAGTAATTAAAGAAACTTTGCTCTCGAAGAAAAAAAAAAAAGTATTTACTGGAAAAAAGTGATCACTTTTTAACTTGAAGTATAAATGTTTATAAAAATGTAAGATTATGCGCATTTTCTTTACAAGCCAAATAACCGTTCTACGAATCGAGAAAAATTAGTTGTCATTAAAGTTCTCGTAACTCCGTAAAATCTTTCGATAAACCGCACTTTCAACAATACATCGCCTATCGTCCAATTCGCACCCTTTCCCGGTCTTTTGAACACGTGTAAAGGTTTATCCCTTGTTTCCTGTTTAGGATTGGGTTTCCAGCTCCTTCTAAATTCGACTTCAACGCTAAACGTCTATCGTCTGCGCCTAAACTCTGCAATTTTATTTACTTTTCCTCAGTACGAGTAGATAGGTTCACTATCCTCCCCGCTCTTCTGAACAGTAGTAGGGGTCTATTCCTTTGTTTCCTGTTTAGCACTGGGCTTCTAGTTCCTTCTAAAGTATTTATTTCGCTTTCACTCCCAGTAGTCCCTTGCGTCTTAGTGGCCTCATCGCCTTCCTTGGGGTGAATCGATTAAAAAAAATATTTTCTAATTTTTTTGTTAATATACTGAGTCCAAGTAAGCCCCTACATGAGTATGTTTAAGCTTTAAATAACACACAATGTATTGATAAGCCATAAAATTACAGATTAATAAATCCGTCCTCATCTGGGAATGGCTACACTGAACTGACAGTGGGCGAAACATTTGAATATTTTTTTAATACTTATATCAATATTAAAAATAAAATAATTCAGTAAACGTATTATTTTTTCACTTGTTTAAATAATTCAATACAGTTTTAAGAAAATCTAATTAAACGGATTATTGCGAATTATTTAATTAATTAGTGTAGGCTTGCTGTCAAAATTGGCGGCAAGAAGGAAAGTATTATTAGTAATATATGTATTATATTGTAAGTAATTTTCGTTTAATCCAAGTACAATTTTGTAATTTAAAATAGTTCGTCGTCAACGTTTATAATTGAACAATGTACAATTTATAAACACCTAAGGAATGATATCCGTATATTATCCTCATAAATGTTACATTTCTACAATCGAAATTATGTTTACTGCAAAAGTTCCCCAAAACGCAATATTATTTTTGTCTAAACGTTGAAAGATCTGAATAATCCTTCATAGTCCGCAGATTCAATCTCTAATTTCAAAGTCTGCTTATTTCTCATCCTACTAAGAGCAACGTATTATCAGATATTCTTATTTTATTTTATTATTTTTATATCCCCTTTTTTTTTCATTATAATTTTTAAAGTTTGAAATTAATGTTTGAAAAAGAACAAGGCATTCATGAAGATATATATGGTGTATTATATATACGAACCCTCTTCGGCAGCGATATCAGTACGTGTCAACGGGACCAAGTTAGTAAGGCATCGTTATTTTTCATACTGCCCTCAATTGTTACACACACACACACACAAAGTATATATATATATATATATATATATATATATATATATATATATATATATATATGTAATTTAAAGAAAAAGAATAATATGTAATTTAAAGAAAAACAGACCACTCTAAGGCTCCATTTGTTATAATTTATTTCACCAGAGAATTTTATTTTTCTCTGGATTTTCAGACTTCACTTTCAATGGTGAAACGGAAAATGAATTTAAAATCTACACTTTTGACGGGCAGTATTAAGCTTATATAAGTTGACATAGAGCGTGGTGAGGAATATTGTGAGAGACATGGTCGAGTTTAAAGAGGGTAGGGGAGAGTTTTAAAATTTATTTTTATTACAATACTTAATATTGAGGAGGAGAGGGTAAGGATCAGACATTGACCTATTTAATCGGTCAACTCAATGAAAATATTATGGGTAAAAGGAAAAAGGGGAAAAATATATATATATATATATATATATATATATATATATATATATATATATTCCATGAATTTATTATTCGCTCTATTTGACTAATTTGTAATAATGTGACATATCGGACGGCAGTAGTCATTTTTGTCTGTGTTTATTATTTACACTATTTATATTCGGATCATAGACCTCATCTTTGTTGTTTTTATCATAACGTTTTGGCCGTTCTGCCCTACGGCTTTCCTCAGGTGCATAACAATCTGAGTAACTTACTAAGAATTCCGAACTGGACCCTTTATTTACTGTCGCGGGTAGTCTCTCCGCGTTCCTCTGCTCATATCCCGGGATATCACCCAGTTCTTATTTTATTTTGTACTGTTCAGTTATTGATCGCTCGTTTCCACTGAGTGCAAGTACATACTGCCTGGCCCAGGGATTTGTTTTCTGTGTATATGATATTGGCCGATGGCAATATTTCTCAAAATAAAATCGTAGAAACCTCTCAATTAGTATTTAAACCAACAAATATTGAGAAATACTATTTTGACAATAACAATCAAACCCTATGTCTTTAAAAATAACACGATTGAATATACCAAGACGAACAAGTACTTTCATCAAATAATTTAATAAACTAACAGCAGAAATAAAACCATCGAGAAACATATGAACTACGGTAAAAATTTTCTCTTTTTTGATTGACTGTCATGTTCAGTGTTATTTAAGTCCCTTTTCATACTCCAGCAGTACCAGGTACAATGGAATAGGTGCATTCAATTGGGATGTCTTTAGTTGGAATTTCTTTCCAACTGTGAAAACAAAATGTTCTCAATTTGCTTGATTTCCTTCCGTAATGAAAGGTTAAAAGTGAATAAAAGGATAAAATTTGGAATAAAAAAAGGAGATATGATTGTTTCATTTTTTTGATGTCACCTTAATTACCAAGTTTACTAAAGTCTATCACTGATAAAGTTTCATTAATTAATTCAATAATACCGAGTGTAACAGCAAAATTGTCTAGCTCACAAAATGTTTAATATCTAAATATCCTCTAAACTAATTGTTATACCGGAACATACCTATTCTATTGTTAATAGGCTCCCCCACAGATAATAAGTAGTAGTAGCAGTCGCCAGGGCTCAGAGTGAGTTGGTGAGTCAGTCGATATCAGATATTAAAGTATCAGCCATCACAACTAGATTGCTGCGTCATTAACTATTATTTCAAGTTCCTAACGTTTTGTACGTCGAACCTAATTTAGGACCGACTTAGGGAAATATTGTGAAAACTACTCTACAGCACTAATTGAGTTTCTTTTTTCCAACCTTTCAGATCAGACGTTTAGCCAAATTGACACCATTTGTCCTAAGAATCACCGAAAATCTCTTATTCAGATAGAAAGAGGACAGGTTTAAATCGTTTTATGTCAGCCCCACTGTCTTCCCAAATGAGCAATGGGGAGAGGAAAAAAGATCCTTCAGGACGGTGAATAAGTGGGAACAGTAGAGAGGAAAACTGGATCAGGAGATAACAACAGCAAGAGGGATCATCATATCAACTTTGAGCTAAAGAGATTAATTAGAAAAGATTCAACTCAATCCATATGACCTTTGACACGTGAGAGAAGAGTTTCAGTTATGACAGTCTAAAGAGCAGTAAAAAATGACTTGAAAAAGAAATCGTACGCGAAACATGCGAGACAACTTGTTACTCCAGAAGAGAAAGTTAAAGGTTAGAGAGGACGAAGATCATCTTGAATAAGTCAGAAAATGAACCTGAAATAATATATATATATAAATAATATATATATATATATATATATATATATTTGAGCTTTATTTCAATCCTTTATGATCTTCCGATCCTTAGCTATGATTAATTAATGATGAACGTGTTATTTTTTCTTATGATCGCATTCATCACGATTCTCCTGTTAAGCTTGAAGAGTAATTATACATTCTTATTGCTCAAAGTAGAGTTCAATAGTGTTATAAAAACCTCGGAGAATTCCGGTAACATATCGTTAATCATTCCTAAAATACAATGGTTCAAATCTTAATCTTAAAACTGGACAATTTTGCTTTTACACGATTTGGACAAATTTGTTGTTACATACGTATATATATATATATATATATATATATATATATATATATATATATATATATATATATATATCTGTGTGTGTGTGTGTATTATACAGCGAAAAAATCCAAAATTACCTCATGTGGGTATAAATTTATTTCAAGTAAGTGCGTTGGACTTATTCAACCCCAGCAAATGAACTGTATAATTTATATGCTCTGTTATAATAAATACATTGAGCTCTTTTTGTGGATCAGTTTTAATACTTGATATTATTAGGATCCACCTGGTTTATATACCAACGGATCTCTTGCCTGTACTATATATATAGATATATAAATGTCTGCGTGTATGTGTGTGTAAGGATAGATAGATAGATAGATAGATAGATAGATAGATAGATAGATAGATTGAAACGGATAGATAGATAGATAGATAGATAGATAGATAGATAGATAGATAGATTTGAATTAAATTTCAAAAACAATAAAATTCACATATGATATGGACTCTTGAAACAATAAGGCCAAGAATAATTCTTTAAAAAAAATGATGACTTTGGTTTTACCAGTGACAAGACTGATGTAAAAGGCCAAGCTCTGTTTGCTGTTCGTTCATGTTACACGTGTGGTGCTTGGGAATCATTCCTATGACAATGATGCTAGCTTTTTGAAAAATCAAGCGGCCATGTCAAAAACTACATTAAGATGCCCACTGGTTGCTTTGACTTTTGAACCAGTTTTTGATCTTACGCTACGACATCTTTTTTTTATTCTTTTTTATTTCATTCATTATTTCTTTTTCTTTTTTTTTTTTATCTCACTCTCTTTTCCAATATTGCACTGAGGTTTTTCTTTCTTTTTTTCCTTATTTACTTCTTTTTTTCAATCTTTCATTTTCCTCCATTTTATTTTTTTTGTTTTACTCTTAACTTTCTTCCAGTAATTTCATTTTCATCTTTCTCCGGCCTTCTTAATATTTTCGTTAATTTTATCTTCATTTTAATTATTTATTTTTCTTACCTTACTTTTTTTTTTATTAATATTCAGTTTTTCGTATTTTTTCTTTTCTTTTTCTTTTTTCTTTTTTTTTTCTTTTCTTTCTTTTTTTTTTTTTCTTTCTGTTTTTCTTTTTCTTTCTTTTTCTTTTTTTTTTTTCTTTTCTTTCTTTCTTTTTTTCTTTCTTTTTTTCTTTTCTTTATTTTCTTTTCTTTTTCTTTTCTTATTTTCTTTCTTTTTTTTTTTCTTTCTTTTTCTTTTTCTTTCTTTTTTCTTTCTTTCTTTTCTTTTTTTTTCTTTCTTTCTTTTTTTTTTTTTTTCTTTTCTTTTTTTCTTTCTTTTTTCTTTCTTTTCTTTTTCTTTCTTTTTTTCTTTTCTTTTTCTTCTTTCTTTTTCTTTCTTTTTTTTTTTCTTTTTCTTTCTTTCTTTCTTTTTCTTTCTTTCTTTATTTTTCTTTCTTTTATTTTCTTTCTTATTTTCTTTTTCTTTCTTTCTTTTTTTCTTATTTTCTTTTTCTTTTTTTTCTTTCTTTCTTTTTTTTTTCTTTTTTTTCTTTCTTTTTTTTCTTTCTTTCTTTCTTTTTTTTCTTTGTTTTTCTTTTCTTTCTTTCCTTCTTTCTTTCTTTTCTTTTCTTTCTTATTTTTTTTCTTTCTTTCTTTTTTCTTTCTTATTTTCTTTCTTTTTTCTTTTTCTTCTTTCTTTCTTCTTTTTTTTTTTCTTTTTTCTTTTTCTTTCTTTTTTCTTTCTTTCTTTTTTCCTTCTTTCTTTCTTTTTCTTTCTTCTTCCTTCCTTTACCTATTGTCCTTTCTTCTATTTCCTTCATTCGTTCTTTTTCATTAATATTATTTTTAAGTCTGTCTCTTTTTTTTTCTATCGCTATTTCTTTCGATTTTTTTTTCTTTCTTAATATTCTTCCTATTCGCATCTCTAGTTATTTCTTTTCTTTCTTTATCTCTGGTTCTTTCATTTTTAATTTTTTTTTATAGTTTCTATATCTTATTACTTTCTTTCTTCTTCTCTTCCTTACTCATTTTAATTAAATAATAAACAAAACAATCGAGAAAAAAAAAACGCAATGTGTGTAGCCTGATTACTGCGTTCAGCATGAAATACTCTGTGGCCTCTGAGTGCTGACTTCAATGTTTATTTTTACATACGCTCTATCTCTGATATTGAGCACTTTATCCCATAAATATATCATACTTTAAAACTATATTTTTTCATATATATTGATATAACGGAATATGCATACATCTGTCATGTATGTAGTCATGTATGTATATATATTTATATATATATATATATATATATATATATGTATATATATATATATATTTTTTTATGTATATATATATATGTATGTATGCATATATGTGTGTGTGTATATATATATAAATTTCAGATAGAGTATATTCATATATATAATATATATATATATATATATATATATATATATAAATTTCTAGATAGAGTATATCTGTAAATTCATATATATATATATATATATATATATATATATATATATATATATATATAATATTCAGGGCCTGACGATTGCATATAGCATGAAACAGACTGTCGCCTCTATGTTGACTTCTATGTTCACTTTTATATTTACACACGCTCTATCTCTGATATTAACACTTTATTCCATAAATATAGCACACCTTAAGACTATATTTTTTATATATATATATATATATATATATATATATATATATATATATATATATATATATATATGCCTGTGTGCTTGATGATTGAAGAGCATAGGAAAATAAAAGTATTTTGTTCAGTTATTTTAGTTAACTTTCGTCGATAATGTTAGATAACGAACATTATTACCATTCTTCTATATAGACATATATGTCAACACACAAAAATAACGAAAAATATCAATTAAAATCAATTTATGTCTATTGTCTTTTGACAAAATTATTTTAATGAAATATACTGCCTAAATGCACACACACACACGCACGCAGAC
>CAHIKZ030000302.1:2310000-2357500 GCA_903632075.3 Acanthosepion pharaonis
ACACATGACTGACGAGGCAGATTTTTTCCGCAGTAGGTTGTCATTTCTTTCTGCGGTAGACCAGTTGCTATCAAAGGCTATAGAACACGGATTATCCTGCTATTTACCCATAGCTGGGGGAAGAAAAAAGAGGATTCAGACCTTTCCCAATGGTATTAGCACATAAGTGAATGTAATGAATTCGAGTGGAATTCGAACTCGGCTCTCCGATTCCTCAATCCGAGCCGCCATCCATTACTCTACCTGAACATTAGCAGGCCTAACTTATTGGATCCTTTTTATTTGGATTAGAATGACGTAGGTGTGGTCATTTTTGTGATTACTCCCTTAAGCCACAATATTAGCACGTAAGTGAATGTAATGGATTCGACTGGAATTCGAACTCGGCTCTCCGATTCCTCAATCCAATCCGCTATCCATTACTCTACCGTGAACATTAGCAGGCCTTATGTGACGTCGTCCCCCGGTCGCAGCGCCAACTGTGACGTTCTATCCTGATCTACCACGGCGCCAGTTGTGACGTGGCCGTTCCAGGGTCCTATCCCGGTCACGACACCAGTTGTGACGTCCCTAAACAGCACCAATGGTGACGTCTTCGCCGCGGCGCCAGCTGTTCGCTCCTCGCTGCTCCGTCCGGGTGTCGCTGCTCCAAACGTGACGTTCGCCTGTCGCGTCAGTCGTGTTGTCTCGTACTGTGACGACCAACTGGCTTGGTATCGGTCGCGGCACCCAAATGTGACGTTCTAACCTTTTGATGATTCGGTGGGAATCTGGTTAGATTTGATATCAGCCTCGCTGTTCCCAACTCGCTCCCAACGCCCGGTTACCAAGGTAACTGCACTGATCTCCAGTCTGCCTACCCACGTTGTGAATTGATCTTAGACAGACGAGATCAAACAGGGTTAGCCGTAATGCAAATTGAGTTCAACGGGGTGATAACACACAAATATGCATAAAATAAAATAAAATGAAAACTCAAAAGTTCAAAGTATCAAAGAAAAAGGTAACAAACTTTATGTCTAGTTGTTCTATACATAGGACTGCATCTATCTCCCGACCCGTTCTGTGGATTGTGACACGTCGCTTTCGCTAGGCAAGTTTTAACGCTTCAAGTTGTCTGCTCTCTAGGAAATTTGTGTTTCGTTGTGTCTTTGGACGAAAGTCGAAAAAGTTATTTCTGTGGTGTGGTTCTAAGTCTCTCTTCAAAATAATTGTTCTTGGTTGAAGAGGAGTCCTAAATTTTGCGTGGATCTTGGTCAGCTATCTTGGTCTATCATCTCTGCCGCCAGGGACTGAACTAACTGTCTTCTGCCCGCCAGGGTCGAACGAACTCGGCACTCAGGGCCAAACGAACTAACTCTGCCCGCCAGGGTCGAACGAACTGATTTCTGCCTGTTGGAGCCTCGTTTTTATTGACGCCGTCAAAAACCGGGTTGGGTCTGTTAGCGTCGGGGAGTTCCTCGATAATTCTAAATACATATCCGCCTCTTTTATTTCTGGTTAGGGATTTTCCACTCTTTTCCATTTTTGGTAATTTTTTTCTCACTCCCACTTTCTCACCATGCTTCTGAGGGGGCGTGAACTGCCCTCCCTACTTCTTCGTAGCGGCTTCTCATACTTATACTCTGGATAGGGGCGTCGACAGTCTTCTTCGTGCGTCATGTGATCACCGCTTGGCCAATGAGGTCTTAGTCGGACGTGAACAACCCGCAGCTTTGTTTTGGAAAAGAAATACCTTGTTTAACTAAAAAAAAATTAATGATCTCTCCTCTTTCTCTCACTCCTTCTCTCAAATCGCCGTTATCATGAACGGATAATGTGACAACTCTTTGTTCAACACGTGGCGTTTGTCAAGCAGTTTATCGGTAATGCATCAGACGGCTGAATTTTCCGACATGGTCTAAGAAAGGAATTTTCTCCAAGTTCTCAGCCAGTCTGACGTCTCCGAGGCAGCAATTAAAAACATTTCATTTTCTTTCGGTTCATGTGTCTGATGACAAAATTTTATTATCGCAGGGTCTGTTTGTCGAAAAAAAACTTAACTAGTGGAACTACTTGTGTGGGATTTTAATTTTCCATACCCAGCTAAGGCTCCAAGCTACACATGTGTTTTGTCAATTATCAAAATCTAACGTTTTCAAGTGGACTTTCTTTGGTGAACATTTTCTTGATAACACAATTCCATTCGCGCGGACAAGTGGGGGAAATCGGTCAATGCTTGCTCGCAGGTGGCCTTTTAATTTTGATAGTAAGATGCTTTCTCGTACCAATAGTTTAGATAACACTTCCCTACCCACTCAATCTCATTGTCATTGTAATGACACTCTTTTCGCCTTTGACACTTATCCAAAATAACCCTTTTCTTTTTTTATTGCCTCTTAAGCTGTGTGTGTGTGTTCACCTATGATCTGTCTCGCATTACTTTTTCCTTTTCCCTTTCTTCTTTTTCTTTCTTTCAAATCGCCTGGATGCATGGTGCCACACTAACTTATTGGTTCCTTTTTATTTGGATTAGAATGACGTAGGTGTGGTCATTTTTGTGATTACTCCCTTAAGCCAGAATATTAGCACATAAGTGAATGTAATGGATTCGAGTGGAATTCGAACTCGGCTCTCCGATTCCTCAATCCAGTCCGCTATCCATTACTCTACCGTGAACATTAGCAGGCCTAACTTATTGGATCCTGTTCATTTGGATTAGAATGACGTAGGTTTGGTCATTTTTGTGATTACTCCCTTAAGCCAGAATATTAGCACGTAAGTGAATGTTATGGATTCGACTGGAAATCGAACTCGGCTCTCCGATTCCTCAATCCGAGCCGCCATCCATTAATCCACAGTGTTAAAAAACTAAATAGGCACCAGCGTTGTTCTCTAATCTTTGTAATCGTCTGCTTATATCTTCGACTGACGTCATCATGTCCCGTACCTTTTGGTCATTTCCTTCCAATCGAGATGTACATGTCCGACCGTTTCTGAGTATCCCGTACTCATCAGCTTGGAATGACTGCTTCGGATTGTTTTTTTTATCTACTAAAGCACGACATCCATGAAAACTGCACCACCATCTCTGCACTTGTACCGAGCACTGGCACATATCGTAAGGGGTCCTGGCCGAGGATGCTCATTCAGTGTCAGGCGTTGTGCTATTTGTTCCTCTTGTAAAAAAACTGAAATTAGTAATGAAATCTACCTTTTCAAGGATCTTAATATATTTGGCTTCATGCTAATGTTATGGTATAAGTGATTTTCAATTGGTAGTTTCTTTCAATCTACCACATACATATATATATATATATATATATATATATATATATATATATATATATATATATATATAAAATTAGTAGTAAATATACACATACATATGCAATCATATATCTAAAATATATATAAATATATATATATACATACATAAATACACATACATATATATTTTTTATAAGACATAAATCCAAGAGTATAGAATACAGGTTGAACTCAATGTCATGGGACAGAGTAAGGATATAATAAAAGGCTTAAAACACTAATATTCCATGATATTAATGTTTAAGCCTTTTTTATTATATATATATATATATATATATATATATATTTATATATATATATATATATATATATATATATATATGCAGGGATATAGTGTTAAGGTGTGCTATATTTATGGGATAAAGTGCTCAATATCAGAGATAGAGCGTGTGTAAATATAAAAGTGAACATTGAAGTTAACACTTAGAGGCGACAGGCTGTTTCATGCTACACGCAATCATCTGTGATTAAGTTTTTTTTAAATTTTCCTTGTGGTCGTATAAGTGATTTCTTTTTTTATATATATATATATATATATATATATATATATATATATATATATATATATATATATATATGTATTATACACACGCATATATATATATATATATATATATGTATGTATATATGAAACAATATAATGTGTCCTATGAGTGTCAGATTTTCCAAGTCATCTATCCTCATTATATGACCTGAAATATTCAAATGTTTCTTTATGATGTTAATTATAAGTGTCAGATTTGTTCACATTTTTTTCGAAAATATTCTATCATATTATAATTATACTTGCTCCTTAGTTCATTAGTGAGTTAGTTCGTTAGCACATAAATCCTCATCATACAAGGTAAGGGAAAAAGAAAGAAAGAAAGAAAGAAAGAAAGAAAGAAAAAAGAAAGAAATTAAATTAAATCCAGATCATAAAAGGTAAGGGAAAGAAAGAAAAGAAAGAAAGAAAGAAAGAAAGAAAGAAAGAAAGAAAGAAAGAAAGAAAGAAAGAAAGAAAGAAAGAAATTAAATTAAATCCAGATCATAAATGGTAAGGGAAAGAAAGAAAGAAAGAAAGAAAAGAAAGAAAGAAAGAAAGAAATTAAATTAAATTAAATAAAGATCATAAAATGTAAGAGAAAGAAAGAAAGAAAATTAAATTAAATCCAAATTATAAAAGATAAGGGAAAGAAAGAAAGAAATATAGAAAGAAGTTTTTAAAGTCTCCTGCCAATAACTCGTAAATAATGAACTACTCCGTTTTGATCAGGATCAAGTACAGAAAATACATATCAGAGACGCTGGCTGGTTTAAGAAAGAAATAAATGAAAATTATAAAAGGTAACATAAAGAAAGAAAGAACCCAATGAATTTCTAAAATAAAAAGACAATGAAGAAAGTAAGAAAGACAGAAAAAAAATGAAAATTATAAAAGGTAAAAGATGGAAATAAAGAAAAAAAAAACGAAAGAAAAAAATATATATATAAATGACAAAGAAGAAAAGATAAAAAAAATGAGTTAAAGAATATTTAAAACGATAGAGATGATGACGCCTTCATGTGTTTATCGTCTGCTTTAATGAAATGGAACCTATTTGTCATTTTTTAATTTTTTTCTTTTTTTAACCTTTTCTCAATAATGACCTGCATTCATACTTATGATTGTTATTCCAATATTTAATTAAAGTTTGTTAAGTTTAAATATTTATCAACGCAATAGGGGAAATTCCACGAGTATTTTGTTGTCGTGGAACTAGCAAAGGTTATTTATTCATTAAATATAATTTATCATAAAATTAAAAAAGGAAAAACTGTGACATTTTCCCGGCTACGACTAATTTATATTATTAACTTGTTACAAATTACGGATTCTTTAAAAAACGAAGGCAATTATTAAAGTAAAAAAAAAATATATATATATATTTAGATAAACATCAGTCCGTAAGAATCTTCGGTTATTTGCGCGCGCATGCGTGTGTGCCTGAGAGAGAAAGAACGAGACCAGTGACGCAGCTGCCCTTTAAGATTGCGTCAATTTTGACAATAAATCAGGTATCATTTCATGTGGGGAGCAGAGAGCAGAAAAATTGAATGACAATAAAATAAAATATCATAAAAGATGAAGAGAAAGAACGTCTCTTTCCCGTGACGACTTTTTGTTCTCGTTTTATGTGTGTATTTTGAATAGTGTCGTCAGATATGATCTTCTTATCTTTTTTTATCTCATCAAGGAATCGGACAGATGGGGATTGTCAGGTGGGGGGCGAGAGGATAACAAATGTACGGAAAAAGGGTATAAATTAAAAGAAAGAAAGAAAGAAAGAACACGAGGAAGTAGCAAAATAAAAAAAATGATTAAAGAATTGTCAGGAAAGAAATCAAAATTGTAAAAGAAAGAAAGAAAGAAAGAAAGAAAGAAAGAAAGAAAGAAAGAAAGAAAGGAAGAAGAGATTTTAAAAGAACCAAAGAAATAAAAATAGAAAGAAAGAAGGTAGAAGATTGATACAAGTAAATAAGCAGTCACAAAAGAAAGAAAGAAAGAAAGAAAGAAAGAAAGAAAGAAAGAAAGAAAGAAAGGGATGTCAGGAAGATAGAATGAAATCATAATTGAAAAAGGTAAAAGAAAGAAAGAAAGAAAGAAAGAAAGAAAGAAAGAAAGAAAGAAAATGAAGAAAGAGATGTCAGGACGACAGAATGAAATCAGAACTAGAAAAATAAAGGGATTGACAGAAAAAAAGAAACAACGTGTGTGTGTGTGTGTGTGTGTGAGAGAGAGAGAGAGAGAGAGAGAGAGAGAAAGAACAGGAGAAAGTAATAAGATAAAAAAAACAATGAAGAAAGATGTCAGGAAGACAGAATGAAATCAAAACTAGAAAAAGTAAAAGAAAGAAAGAAAGAAAGAAAGAAAGAAAGAAAGAATACATAAAGTAGTAAGACATAAAAGAGAAAGAAAATAAAAATAAAGAAAAGGAAGGGAGAATGAAATAATATGAAAAACTAAGAGACATAGATCATAAAATAAAGGAAATAGTGAAAGAAAAAAGAAACGGAAAAAAGAATGTAACGGATAAAAGACAAAATATGACTGAAAGAAAATTAAAAAAAGAAAAACATTAGCAGAAAGAATTAATTAAAAAAGAAAGGAAAACGAATGCACAAAAAAGCAGAAAGAATGGTAAAACTGAGAAAGAAAAGAAATGGAAAAGATAAGAAAATAGAAATAAAATGAAAATCAAGAACGAATAAATAAACAAGAATTTAGTTAAAAAGTATGAATGGAGAAAAAATTATAAATGCGAAAGAATAAGCGAAAAAGATAAGACGAGGAAGAAAATTTGAAAGAAAGAAATCAAGGAATAAAACCAGTATGAAACAGAAAAAATATGAAAGAAAACCTAACTAAATAAATAAAGAAAATATACAATTATGAAAATATTTAAAATAAAGAAATGTCATAAAATGGAAAAAAGAAAGAAAAAGAGACAAACTGAAAAAGAAAGAAAATAGGAATGGAGCATAAACAGTAAATAATGAAGGTTTTGAAATAAAAAAGAGAAGGAAAGATGAAAATAGAAAGAAAGAAAGAAAGAAAGAAAAGAAAGAAAGAAAGAAAGAAAATATAAGTAGTTACTAACGAAAGAATAAAGTGACGAAATATAAAAAAGACATGGAAAATGAAAGAAGAAAAAGATAGAAAAAATTGTCAGCAAAAGAGGCAATTAAGAAAAGAAACAAATTTAAGAAAAGGAAAGGAGAAATCAGAAAGAGAAGAGAAGAAGAGGAGAGATAGAGAGACGTAATAAGAAAAGAAAAAGGCGGGTTACAAAGGTAATGTGAAAAGAGCGATGAAAAGACAAATTCGAACATCAAATAAAATCTATTGTTTAACAGACGAATGCCGTTTGTACACAGTATTTTCTAAACATACGCGCGGTCACAGTTTTTGTTCTACAGCTGTACTGTTATCGTGCCACGTGCCTTATCTGCCACTTACTGTCCCCACAAATTTCATTGACAAATAAAGCCCGAAGATGTACGATAAGTTGCACCTGTCAGTTTCAGCTCCAAAATTCCTTTCTTTTCAAGACCCAGAGTTTAACGACGAGTGACAACGCGGCCATATTACTTTGTAAAATTGCAAAAGTATTATACGTACCTTTAGGTATCACGATGTTTTAAATGATTACTTACTGTAGTAAATTAGATCTTCTTCTTTTATGTGCCGTGTCCCTTCAGGACGTACGTGATCATGGCCCTCCACATCTTCCTGTCACTTGTAGCTGTTGATAATTTTTATCTTTCTGTTATTTCTCCTAAATCTTGTTCTACCATCAAGCCACTCAAGCCCATCAAGTATGTCACGTCAGGCGATGTTTTCCTCTGTCCCTCTTTCTATCTGTCCTGTGAGTGTCGATTTTCCAAGCCCACCTCCGCATGCTCCAGGAATTTCAACAACATTTTTCCTGATGGTTAGTGTAAGTGACCTTTTTGTTTCACTTCTCTCCAAAACCCCGTCATTGCTCATATGTTAGGCTCATGGTATCCTCAGCATCCTTCTGTAGAAATTTCTTCTGCTTCATCTTGATGTTAAGAAAGAAAGAAAAAGAAGAAAAAGAGAAGAATAAGAAAGAAAGAAAGAAAATCCCTAGCCATCTTTCAGGTAGATTCTTTTTTCCATAATCTCGGAACTTGGCATTTTTCTGGTGTTTTTTTTGGTTTTTTTTTTTGGTTTTTTTTACAGAATTCCAATGAAGTGAAGTTTTTCATATTAAGAGAATTATATAGCGAACTGAAGTAATTGTTGATCGAAAGTAAAACATCAGGGAAGTTCAGCAGTTGTAGTAGAACAAGCCGTCCAATCTGTACCAATTTCTACCGGGCCTACAAAACGACATGAGGTGTGTCATTCCCTTGTTGAAAGAGGAAACCCTTTCGATACTTCTTCTTCTAACGTGTCACTTCAGGGTGTAGGCGATCATGGGTTCTTTGCCATTCACTTCCTGGGTATGACGATAAACTACTTCCGGCAGCAAGACCGCTGATCGTGAAATTGGAGGTTTTCAGAAGCGTGGAACTATCGGTTAATTGCTGTTGCGCTTAGATCTACCCTGACCCGGGGTGGGTACCCGGGGTGGGTACCCGGGGTGGGTAGTACCTTTTAGAATCCCGGCAATGGGCAGATAGTGAGCCCCTAAACAAAAGTATAGAAATATATTTTTATAGTAAAATTACCAACAATATCTATTTTTAATAAAGTGACCAATAATACATATTTATAGCAAAGTGAATAGTAATACGTTTTATTTAACAATACATTTTATAGCAAAATGACCAACAATTCATTTTATCTGATCTTTAATGCTCACTCCTGCCGCGCTAAACAAGCGAAGGCTCAGAATAAACACCCCTGTTCAAAACAACCAAAAAATAAAATACAACTTAAACAGCCAAATCATGAGGGGAAAAATAGCAATAACAAAAACAAACCCTCCTTGAAAATGGCTAAAGAAGTAGCGTTCAAAATATATTTAGTCGAAGCCATAAAATCGTCTTCAAAATATTTAGATTTCGGAATTAATTAACACATATAGCTGTTTATATGCCGCTAAACAAAATCAACCAAACCAATTTTTTCACAATTTCTTGTCGTTTGTAGTTCTTTATTAATTTTGTCTTCTTGTTATCTTCCCTAAACCTTGTTCCGCCATACATTTACTCAAGCTTACAATGCTTATGCGTTATTTTCATCTGTCCTGTGAGTATCAAATTTTCCAAGCCCTCTTTCCTTATTATGTGGACTAGAAATTTCAACTGACTCTTCCTGATGTTAAGTATAAGTTTATTTTTGTTTCCATTTTCTCTAAAACTTCGTCGTTGCTCACATGTTCGGTTCATATTTAATGTTCTTCTGCAGAACCACATCTCTGATGCTTTAAGTGCCTTCGTCAGATTTGATTAGATTTCCCAACATTCACTGCGATAAAGGAGTTCGGTACTCATTTTTATTATTATTATTATTATTATTATGTCCTTTCCTATTGGCCACTTTAGAATAAGTCTAAATGCCAGTAATGTTAGCCGTAAAACGAAAACACGTCTTCAATCTCAACCTATTGAAAACGCTACCTACATTTTTTCCAATCCTATATTTCTAGTTTTTTGGTTTAACTAAAATAAACCAATGTAATGTAAACCTAATATTCTAGAATAACTATTTATTGTGTACCCGTGTAGCAACTCCGATAATGCTTATTCTAGAATATACTTCGCTATAATGTAACCTAGTCGAAAATTATTTAACGCTTTGGAGACGGAACCTGATTTGGAGTTTCAGTTCCAAAACGGAGCCCTTTTCCTATTCCCATACTTGGAACACAAAAAAAACATCGATGTAAAAATCACGGAACAGTGCAAATTATCATAGAAAAACTTATAGAAACTGCCATTAAAAGGCCCAGATGTGCAGAAAAATGCGAGAAGCAATTTGAATCTCCAACTACCAAACTTACTTTATTTAATTAGTGAAAATGAAGTGTTAATTTTTTTTTAAATGGAAAGACGCTCACGGGCATTCCTGCCGAGCTTGACAAGCGAAGGCTCAGAATAAACACCCTTGTTCAAAACAACCAAAAAATAGAATACAACAGCCAAAACATGAGGGGAAAAATAACAACACCAAAAACAAAACTCCTTTGAAAACGGCTAAAGAAGTAACCGAAAGAGCTTGGGACAATAAAAATTATGGAAAATTTTTGTACTCATCTTTTTTTCTTTTATGTGCCGTGTTCCTTCCAAAAGTGAGCGATCATAGCCCTCCAAATCTTCCTGTTCCTTGTAGATCTTAATAAGTTTAGTTATGTGTTATTTTTCCCAAACCATGCCATCCAATTTGTCAAAACCATCAAGTACGTTACGCGCTGATTTCCTCTGTCGGTCTTTCCCGAAATCTAATCCGTGTGTATCAGATTTTCCAAACCCGCTTCCCTCATTACATGCCCCAGAAATTTTCTCTATCTGATGCTAAGTATAAGTGTTTTTGTTTGTTTCCATTACTCCTACAAAACGGAAAAGTGTAAGGATTCTGGAAAAAAAACTTTTTTGTTCTTTGTATGTCATATTTAATGATATATATATATATATAATCATTTATTCGAAAATTATAACATAAAAATGTTATAAAATCACTACAAAAATAGTCATTTTGTTTCAAAACATCTGGTGTCTTCTCAAGTGATGGTGTTGAATATAGAATAAAGTTTTTGGTCTACTCTGTATTGAGCACTCTTATAAGAATAGTATTTGTTGGTTATTGGAAATACACCAATCCTATACTTGAATATATATATATATATATATATATATATATATATATATATATATATATACTTTATTATAGGAATTTTATTATTATACTTTATTATGTAACCGCTACATAAATGCATTCACGCTTCGATTTATATCATCGCATCTCATCCTCCTGATGAAATGCGATGATATGCGTTTAAACGTGAATGCATTTATGTTGCGATTACATATGTTCGAATGTAATATCCTATAATAAAGTATTATTGCTCTACTGTCGCATTGAGCCCTATATTTAAATTAATATTATGAACCTTTGAATTTCTATTTGATTCGTTCTCATTTCATCTGGATATACGTATATGCTGTATCCTTAAAGAAGTTAAAAACAGACAAAGGTGGCACTCGAGTGAAGGAACAGCAACACGCGCGTAGATGAAAGAAGAGAGGTTTATTGTAAAAGAGAATACACTACTGAAAAACAGGGAATCGGGTGGCAGGCTAGTAATTCCCGAACCAAGCACCCAGGTATCTCCTGTACACATTATATATAGCTACTGATATAGTCAGTCCCCATAGGCGATAGGGAGTGTAAGATATTCCATTACAACAATATATATATATATATATATATATATATATATATATATATTGTTGTAATGGATATGTAATATAATTGGCCCTGATCTGGCGTCTCGTCTACAGTCACTCTCTCACAGACGCGCCGTCGCCTCTCTGTTTTTTTTTTCTACAAATACTTTCATGGTAATTGCTCCGATGAGCTGCTTTCACTGGTTCCCAGACTCCATGAATTCAAGCGCCCTACGAGGCTGGCATCCCGCTCTCACCCTTTCACTGTAGAAACTTTTAAATGTAGCCGTCTCTTCTACTCAAATAGCTTCATACCTCGCACCTCTCGCCTGTGGAACGCCCTTCCCAATTACTGTTTCCCTGAGAGCTATAATCTCCAACTATTCAAATGTAATGCCAATCGACATCTCCAGTTACCTTGATCTACCCACTATCCCTCTCCTCATCCTTTCTTCTATCACTCCCTATCTGCTCTTGCTCCAAATCTTCTGCAACCCCTGCATCCTAGTGGCTTCACACCTTGCTCAGGGCGTAATGCTTATATATATATATATATATATATATATATATATATATATATATATATATATATATATATATATTTGTGTATGTGTTTATAGGGAACGGAAGAGAGGAATTCATGCCAGTCTGAAGGGTATTCTTGTGAAGTGTCCATAATTTTTTCAGCTGAGATTTGGTATCAACCCCAGAACAATTCCATTATCTGTGCTATTAACCAGACCTCTATATATTCATAAATGTTCTTTCACGTGCTGCTTCCTTCAGTACTTGGACGATCATGAAAGTACAGAATTTCAGTAACCTTGGACCAATTTTCGTCTTTCTATTATACTTCCCAGTGCCTGTTCTGCCAGTCCTGGGTATGACAATAAACTACATCAGGCAGCAAGGCTTCTGATCGGGAGATTGGAAGTTTTGAGGGACGTGAAACCACATATTAGTTACTGCCGTTCCCAGATCCAACCTGCCCAAGTATGGCAGCATCTGTTAGGGTCCAAGCTATAGGCAAATAGTGACCGCACAAACAAACAAAATAAACATTATGGAAGTTTAAAATTACATTTTTATAGTAAAATTACCAATAATAACTATTTATGCTAAAATTAACAACAATACCTATGTATAGTAAAATTACTATCAATACATATTTATAATAACATTACCAACAATACGTACTTATAGCAAAATGACCAATAGTTGAAGCCATACAGTTGTGTTCAAAATATTTAGATTCCGGCATTAAATAATCCATAGACTCTTCTATTATCCATTTATAAAAAGCTCATTGGATAGGTGACTGGCTGCTTTTCTCTTTTCCCTCTGGCTTTTAATATGTTCTGTGAGCGTCACAAGAAAAGAAAGACGACTGAACAGAACATATACAAATCAGCTTAGTAAAATCAAGAACATCAGTTGGTGATCGCAACACAACAAAATTTACAGAGAAATGAGACCAGTCTCTCTTAAACTCAGACAAAAGCGATTGCAGTTTGCCGGCCACTGCCACCAAGAAAACGGTGAGGTCGTCTCATCCTTACTTCTATGGCATCCTTCTGGAAGTGTTCTCTCGCGAATGTTGATTTTCCCAGACAGTATGGCTCACGACTCAGGGTTACATATTGGGGATCTGGGTAGGGCAATGCAAGGCCGAGCAGTGTGGAAAAGAATTGTTAACGGAGTTCCGGCCAACCACAAGGAGGTCGAAAGATAATGATGATGCGTATCAAATACTCCAACCCCACTTTCCTCATTAGGTTCTAGAAATTTTAACTGCTTTTTTCTGCTTCTGAAAAAAGTTTAATTTCCGTTCCAACTTACCTTAAATCTTCGTCGTTGCTCACACGTTCCGTTTATAGTATGCTCAACATCCTCTTGTAGAACCACATCTCTGTTGCCTCTGGTCTCCTCTTAAACTGTGAGGAAATTGTCCAGCGTTCACTGTCATTTTTAAAGCAAGTTAACCGCACACAAGGCAGTAAAACCAAACAAGGTGTTACTGGACGTGGAAGAATTAGAAAATAGAAATATTACTAAGGAGTGGAACAAAGGAAGCGCAATCAAGAGGACGGCAGATAGCGATTGACATTGCATTTAATTTTTAACGATGAAAGTTGGATGGAGTGCATGGAGCCGGAAGAGATTTCCACACGCAAGAACTGCCAGAAAGAAAACTGTTAACATAAAAATTACGGTTACATCTAGCCTATTCAACTGTAAATTGATCAGTCTGTGTTGCCTCTGTAGTACTACGATTAGATTCATAAAGTTTAGGTACCATAGCGAAGAACGATATTTATTCCGCTATGTACAGAAATGTGATACACGGCCAAAATGAGGAATGGGAAAAGGATGGTCTTCTTCTGTTTTGACGTTAAACTTAGCTAGCCAAAAACACTGAGTCAAACATACCACAATATCCCTGACACCGAAAAAACGCATTCGTACTTACCTTTCTTACAGCATCCACCTTAATACCACAATGTCTCTATGAAAGTCTTAACTAGTCCCCATATGTACAATTCCTTGTCAGTCGTGGGGAGGCGAATAAAACAACAAATCCCCTAGGGAAGAGCTCATCCGAACCATGAAATTATTTATAAACAAAGGCAGAGGGAGGCAACCATCTGAAAGTTCTCAACTGCCTTAACCATGTATTGAACTCGCACTCTTTGGGTCCTGTCACTGGATCTAACTAACGCCTTTATCCACTGTGCCATGTGTACTGAAGGCAGTGAAGAATTTCAGAGGGAAATTAACAGGAGATAATTGACATCTGTTAGACATGACACGTGGAACTAGAACACTCTACCCCAGTGAGCGAAATAAATGGTTCAATTCGACATTCAAACCACCTGAAGAAGGCCGGGGCGTTCAACGGCCGAAACGTAGTGATAAATATGGCGACAAAGATGAGAACAATAGTCCGAATAATGTAAATAATGTACAATTTTATGGCTTCAACTACAGATAAAATGTATTGTTGGTAATTTTACCATAAATAAGTATCGTTGGCATTTTTTATATAAAAATGTATCGCTCCTCTTCTTACTATAAAAATGTACTTTTATACTTTCATAGTGTTTTGTTTTTGTTTGCGAGCTCACTATTTACCCGTAGTTGGGACCCTAAGAGTTGCTACCACCACGGGTCAAGGTGGATGTGGGGACAACATCCATTATGAGATGGTTTTACGCTCATTAAAACCTTCAATCTCCCGATCAAAGGCCTTGCTTCTGAATGTAATTTATCTAGGTAGAGTGGAATGAGAGAAAGCTATCCATATAAAGATTTCGTTTCAAAATTCGTTTGCAGCTATCGGACGAAAGCTGGAAATTCCGACGTGGTGTGTATAGCATCTAATATAGACGTACTAACCAGAATAGACAGATATATAATGTTATTTTCTCTTCTAAAAATAAAGCAAACGTGACTATAAATTAACTGAGAACAGTACAAGAGTACAAGTAGAAAAGACCTCCGTGTTAACCACTGCTCACCGCCGACGTAATACATGAGCAAAAATAGAAAATGTGAAAAAAAACAGTCGGTTCTCTAATTAACATATATTAAATTACTGTATAATTTTCATAGGGTTCGTATCATTAGATTTATTTATTTCTTCTTTTTCTGTTAGTGTCAGTTACCGGTCTTCTCTTCGTTAAGACACGGTTGCTTACACACGTACACCGCTTAATCAGCCACACGAGACAGCGAAAAATTGTCCAGGTAGGCATACGCACACTATCGGCACAAACGTAATCTTGTCCACACGGAAACACTAGTGTTACAAAGGATTTCTTTCTTTTTTTTTCCTTTCTTTCTTTCTTTTTTTTTTTGGGATATGGCGGGGGTCTTTTTTCTTTCTATCCTGCCTCCTTTCTTTATTTATTTTGATTTTTCTTTCTTTTTTTTTGATTTTTCTTTCTTTCTTTCTACCTTTCTTTCTTCGATTTTTCTTTCTTTCTTTCTTGATTTTTTCTTTCTTTCTTTCTTTCTTTCTATCTTTCTTTCTTTCTTACTTGACTTTTCTTTCTTTTCTTTTTCTTTTTTTTGATTTTTTCTTTCTTTCTGTCTTTCTTTCTGTCTTTCTTTCCTTTGATTTTTCTTTCTTTCTTTCTTTTTTCTATCTTGCTTTCTTTCTTTCTATTTTGATTTTTTCTTTCTTTCTTTTTTGATTTTTTCTTTCTCTCTGTCTTACTTGATTTCTTTCTTTTTCTGATTTTTCTTTCTTTCTTTCCTTCTTTTTTTTTGTTTTTTTTTTTTTTGTCTTTCTTTCTTTCTATCTTGCTTGCTTGTTTTCTGTCTCCATGCTTGCAAACAAAGAAGAATAATGTCTGACATCTGGAGCTCAGGTTTGACTATAAATTTTATTCGAACTTAACGCGATGAAGCATGACTCCAACCCAACGCGACTTCAGATTTATTACAGTCACCGAGTTTCTGATATTCGTCACCATATATCAGGAAGGAGATTGAGTATTGCGAGTTTCATAAGTTGGTTGGTTGATTTGTTTAGTGGCATATCAACACCTCTATGAGTTATTTAATGCTGAAATCTAAATAAATTGAACATATTTTATGGCATCAACTAAATAAACTTTAAATGCAATTTTATGCCTTTAACTACAGGTTGCTTGTCATTTTGTCTTAAAATGTACTATAAATAGGTATTGTTGGTAATTTTGCTATAAATCATTTTACTATATGTATTTGTAGTTTTTTTTTATATAAAAATGTATACATTAAGAATTGGACAAAGTCCGACAATTTATTAAAGACATTTTTATGTTTAACATTCTTTTTAGAGATACAAGTATTTTAGTAAATGCTCTGTTTATAATAAACAGTATTAAATAACATTTACCGGCCTGAATGTCCTAGAAATTTTCATAGAAAATATTCGTCCTTTGACAGGATACAAACTTGCATTCTATATATGAGCAGTTATAAATGTACGAGGTTTGTGGCCGAGCGGTTAGGCACGTCAAGCTAAATGACGGTTCCGTATAGGTTGCAGGTTCGAATCCTGTCAAAGGCCGAATATTTTCTATGAAAATTTCTCGGACATTCAGGTAAATGTTATTTACTATTGTTTATGATAAACAGAGCATTTACTTGTATCTATAAAAAGAATGTTAAACATAAAAAATGTCTTTAATAAAAATGTATCCACATGGCTCAGTAAATAAAGACGGTTGGTTAGATTCAGTGACTAGACCCAACGTTCAATGCCAAGCAACAGCAGTGTTGACTCAATAACTTGAAGAGTTGAGTTAAAGGAAAATCACTGAACGATCCGGGAGAGGCATGGCACGTTGAACTGGAACAATCTATCCCGGTGGACGATGATTCGGTTCGAAATTCCAATCACCTGAAGAAGACCGAAACGTAGTGAATATGGCAGTGAAGATGAGGATAACAGTCTGAATAATGTAAATAATGAAAAAAAAATATATATTGCTGATTTTTTTACTATAAAAATGTATTTTTATACATTCATAATGTTTATTTTTTGTTTGATTTTTTTTTTTTGGGGGAGTACTATTTGACCATAGCTTGGACCCTTGCTGATGTTACCATTCCGGGTCGTCAGGGTGGAACGTGGGAACTGCAGGAAATAAGAGAAGGTTTCACGCTCTTCAAACCTCCAATCGCCGGGTACGCCTTGCTTCCGGGTGTAGTCTATCGTCAAACACACGACTAGACTTTTTCATATTTTCTATTTTGCTCAAGTATTACGTCGCCGGTAAGCAGTGGTTAACACGTAGGTCTTTTCTACTTATAGTTTTGTACAGTTCTCAGCTAATTTATAGAGTCATTTTATTTTCTTAGAAGAGAAAATAATATATATCTTTCTATTCTGGTTAGTACGTCTATTTTAGTTCCTATATTCATCACGTTCCAGTTGTACTTTCCGGCTTTTGTTCGATAGCTACCTTACTCAAAACCCAATGAATTTTGAAACGAAGAGATTTACATGGATAGCTTTCTCTAGTTTCTCCCTACCTAGATAAATTACATCCGGCAGCAAGGCTTTTGATCGGGAGATTGAAGGTTTTAATGAGCGTAGAACCAGATCTTAATAGCTGTTTTTCCCAGGTCCATCTTGATTCATGGTGGTAGCACCTGTTAGGATCCCGGCTATGGGCAAGTACCCGATTGCTGATTTATATACACTTTATAGAGAGTTTTGCACTATTTAGTCTTCTTGCTTGCATCGATTGAAAAATATTTTCGCAGTAACTGATTCCTCTTTGCTACCTCGACTTCCAAATTTAAGCTCAGTACTGGATTGACAACTAAGTCTTATGAATAACGACGTTGGTTAGATCCAATGACTAGACCCAAAGTGTCGTGAGCTCAATGTCAGGCCAGATCTGTGGTAAAACAATAACTTGAAGAGTTCTGTATATCTGAAAAATTTTGGCTATCCTTTTAGCTATTATAAAGGATGATTTTATTTTTACATTTAACTGAATGCGTGGATTGAAATTGATAGATATAATTGTCAGTTCGATGCTAATCGTTTCTCGCACTTCTCTCTTGTGGAATTCTCTTTTTGTTTTCTGCCTTCTGTCGTCAGATTTATTTCTGTTATCGAGTTGCTAATGTGATCCTGCTGCAAAGTTCCAGCCTCGAACCAATTTTTCAAACCAATATTTTGATTTTGGTCATTGGAATATTGATTTTGGGAAGTGGGTCATGTCAAATTAATTTCAGTACCCCACTCCTTACATACTGACAAATCTTATTGTATCAAACGACAACGTGTAAGAAAGAACATTGTGTTGCTCCAGTGTTTCTGCTTCTGAGAGAAGTTTCATTTCCGTTCCAACTTACCTTAAAACTTCGTCGTTGCTCACATGTCGTCGTTTCTCATCCCCCCCCTGTAGAACCACATCTCTGTTGCCTCTAGTCTCCTCTTCAGTACCCCATTCCTTAGATACTGACTAATCTTATTGAATCAAATGACAACGTGTAAGAAAGAAAATTGTGTTGCTCCAGAGTTCAATACAGAATGATCCTTGATTCCCTAAGATTTGAATCCACAATTACTGTAAAAATTACAGAGATAGAAAAAATAGATAGAGGCAGTGACAGATAGCCATAAAGAGAGAGAAAGAGAGAAAAAGTGCGAATGTGAGAGAAAGAGTATATGTATGCATGTGTGTGTGTGTGTGTGTGTGGAATGTAAGGGTCAAGTCTCGCAATGGGTCTCGCCTGAATCTCGAAGATAAGCACTATCAAAACTTGGTTAGTATTTAGACAAATTATCACTTCACCATACGAAATTATGTCATGCATATCAATCGTTCGTCTGTCCATATAATATTACTGCCACAATTGGTCTATGTAACTCGAGATTCCTGACAAAATCCAAAGAAGAATCTGCAAGGCTATCGGTGCTGATCTGGCATCCCAGCTTCTATCAATTTATCACCTCCGTAACCTAGTTTTACTGTGCATTTTCTAAAAATATTTTCACGCTAATTATTCTGATGACCTTTCTACCTTGGTACCTCGAGTTTACGAATGTAAGGCTAGTACTAGATTGATATAATTTCATAATTCCACAATTAAAACTGTTAGAAGTAACCGTCAGTTCTATGCTAATCGATTCTTCTCTCGCACTTCTCACTTGTGGAACTTTCTTCTGATTTCCGGCTTCCCTGCCATCTTCTGTCTTCTTCGTCCTCGTTCTTTCATTGTCGTCTTTGTTTCTTTCATTCTCCCTTCTCTCGGTAACCCTTTGCATCCGAGTGACAGTGCCTTGCTTGGGGTGAAATGATTAAAAAAAATGGGTTCTGGTCCACGCAGAGGACTTTTTGATCACGCAGGATTAGAATCAGTTGTCTTGCCACTGTGAAACTTCAATGTTGTTTTTTTATTTATTCTACGCCATAGAATACGTTTTTTGGTTTCTCTCCTTTCTCTCCTCTCTCTCTCTCTCTCTCTCTCTCTCTACCCACATACAAACAGAGAGAGAGAGAGAGACATTCAGATATATATAGTTTCGTATTTTTTGATTTTCATTGGTTAAGCAGGCTTAACGTGCGTTTGACTTGCTAAGCAGCCTTCGTATAAGTCATGTCATTTTAAACAAAAGAAGAGATGACGCGATAAGTCTGTTTAAGCAAAAAAATAAAAATGACAATTTTTTTATACCCTACAAATCATTCTTTAATGAAGATTTAATTACAACGAAACACGTTACAGTGATAGATGTTTCCTTGTTCTTCTTTATCTATATTTCGTCATTATATATATATATATATGTGTGTGTGTGTGTGTGTGTATATATATATATGTGTGTGTATATATATATGTGTGTGTATATATATATACGTGTATATATATGTGTATATATATATATATATATATATATGTATATACACACATATATATATATATATATATATATATATATATATATATAAATATATATAGCGTGTATGTATATATATATGTGTGTGCGTATATATATATATATGGGATATGTATATATATATATATATATATATATATGTGTGTGTGTGTATGCGTATATATATATATATATATATATATATATATATATATATATATATATATATATATATATATATATATATAACTGTGCATCTCGGTAGCAATTATTCTTTTACACAAGTTTCATTAAAAACGTCTGACGTCAAATACCGTGGTTAAGTTTTTTATTTAATTTTTCCTTTGTTCCTATAATTTTCTTTCCTCGACTTAAATTACGTTGAAATTGTCTGAATGTTCAATATGTCCGAGCGCTTTCTGCTATTCTTTTATCAATTATCAAGGATGTTTTTATTTTTACTTTTAACTGAATGCATGTATCTAGAGTTATAGAAATATTTTATTTTTCAAACCCGGTCAGCACATTGTGGCCGTGTTCAAACTTGATGTTATTGAATGTTGACTTTTTACTTTTTATTCATAATTCTTCCAATATTATTCGCCTTTTTGTACATGTGGATGATGCTATTATATTTGTATTTTCAACGAGTATGTTACGGATAGAGTTTGCTAGGTCTCCATGGGTATTTAAATGAGGCCTAATCGACCCATGGTCTGAGAAAAGTAACGTAAAAGTAACGTGGGTCTAGGCATCTTGTACTGTATTCAATATAAGTATTTATAAAATTAGTTTGATCTCTCCTATTATTATTCATAAAAAATCAATGGGTCATATATGCTTCTTCTTTTTCTTCTATTTTTTTCTTCTTGAAACATCAATGGGTCATATATGCTTCTTCTTTTTCTTCTATTTTTTTCTTCTTGAAACATCAATGGGTCATATATGCTTCTTCTTTTTCTTCTTTTTTCATGTTGAAACATAAATGAGTCATACATTCTTCATATTCTTCTTTTTGTTCTTTATCAGACATCAGTGTTTTATACGTTCTTCTTCTTCTTCTTCTTCTTCTTCTTCTTCTTCTTCTTCTTCTTCTTCTTCTTCACCATTATTTCCTTCTATATCCTCTTCCTTCTTTTGTTTCTTTCCCCACCACCATCTCCCCACTCTTCCTGTCTCAACCCTCCCCAAAATTCTCCTCTCTTTATTCTTAACTTTTCTTAACAATTTTATCGAACCCCAACCTGGAAGCGCGCTTTTAATCACTGTCCGGCTTCGATTAAATCAATCGACTCTCTATTGCACCAGCGACGACCATCCGGCTATCGATCTGCAAATCCGTGTCGCCTCTCTGATCCACCTGTTGCCAAATCTATTGACTTTTGCACGAAGGCAGATTTTATTGTCAAGAAGGATTATCTGATCAATGAAGCATTAATCTATCTCCAATATCTCTTTATTAGCTTGCTTACTTTTCTAGTGATAAGAACAGAAAGAATTACACTGGAAACGGCTTGTGAGAGGCGGGAGAAGAGAAGATATGATTGGTTTCGAGACATCTACATGGGACATGTTAACTTCAAAGTTGACTCTGTCGCTAAAGGATTTAATATTTGTTAACTTGCGGTAAATTTCTAAAGTGGATTAGCTACTCAACATAATTCTTGTCGAAGTATACGTGGCCCCTGACTTTTAGAAAGGCACTGGAGCTCCATCGTTGAGAAAGTACCTGCTTCTATTACTAAACGAAAAGGATAAAGAATCTGTCTATATTTCTGAGATGAGGTATTATGTCCCCTATTTACATTGCTCGAACTATCATCCTCATCTTTGTTGCCATATTTATCCCAACATTTCGGCCGTTGTACGCTCCGGCCTTCTTCAGGTTGTTGGAATGTCGAACTGAATCCTTTATTTCAAGAACACATGGAACAATGGAAAAAGGCGTTATTTAGATCCAGTGACAGGACCCAAAGAGTGTGTGTTCAGTACGTGTTTAAGGCGGTGAAGAACTTGGAGAGGGGAATTAACAGGAGATAACTGACATCCATTAGACATGGCACGTGGAACTAGAACAGTATACCCCAGTGAGCGAAATAAAGTGTTCAGTTCGACATTTCAACCACCTGAAGAAGGCCGGAGCGTAAAACGGCCGAAACGTTGTGATAAATATGGCAACACAGATGATAGTCCGAGCAATGTAAATAGTGTAGGATAAAGAATGTTTAATTTTTTTTATATTTTTGTCACTTACATTTTGGGGGATCGACATAGATTAGGGTTAGCCCACCTTAATTTTGGCGCCAAATTGTTTTCTGTCAGTAGAAATATTCAACAGTATCCAAAGAGGAATCAGCAATATTATTGGCCCTGGTCTGTCGTTTAGGCTTCAGCCACTTTCCCACATCAGTAAAGTTGCCTCCCTTTTCCTATTCTATAAATACTTTCATAGGAAATATTCGGATGAGCTCGACTGAGGGGTTTTTATTACTAACATTATTTTGTTTAGTTTCTTGTAAATAGTTTCCCTTTCATATTGTAAATACTCATTGGGGCTAGTTTTTAAATTGTTGTTTTATTCACCTCCCCCAACAGATAAAGAATTGTACATATGGTGATTAGTTAGGGCTTTCATAGAGACAATGGAGAATGTGTGGTGAACATCATAGAGATTCTGGTGAATGTGTGGCGAACATCATCACACACACATACATAATTACAAATTCAAATCTTCAACAGCATTCATTCATTGGACAGGAAGCAACGCTGCTATCTGATGCAACAATTTTAAAATCGCTATATTTTCATATAGTAGATTTTGTGAAAGACAAAAGAATAACTCAGTGTAAAATTGATATAATTGAAGAAGATGAAGAAGAGTAAAAGTAGCATCAATAAGAGCCATGAAAAAAATCTGCTTTCTCTTCTATCAGCCGGGTCTTTTAGGACGTGGGCAATCATGGCTCTCCACAATTTCCTGTTCTTTGTAGCTCTTAGTGAACTTGTTCTTTTTGCTCTCTCTCCTAATACCTGTTCTGCCAAATATTTACACAAGCTTCTTCTTCTTCTTTTCTTCTTCTTCTATCCGCCGGGTTCTTTCAGGGTGTGGGCGATTATGGCTCTCCACAATTTCCTGTTATTTGTACCTCTTAGTGAACTTTTTTCTCCCTTTCTTAATACCTTTTCTGACAGACGTTTACACAAGCCTCTTCATTTTCTTCTATCTCACCTTATTCCTGGTTTGCCAACCATTTACATAAATTCGTTATGTAGTTTATTTACTGCTTTCCTCTGTCTCTTTTATCTTCAGTAGATCCCCGGAGAGTGCTTTCCATATTGTCTGCCCGAGAAATTTCAATTGTCTCTGTTTGATCCATAATTATAGCTGTTCTTTTTAATGAAAAACTGGTGAAAGGAAATAATACACACTTGAAAGAAATAATACAGACCAGAAAAAACTTTAAGACAAAAGGTAAAATTTTTGAGAAAAAAAAGGGACTACATTGGATTAACACAATAAAGCCATTGGTTAAGCAACGAATCTAACAGTCTGTCTATATTTCTGAGATGTGGTCTTATGTACACTATTTACATTATTCGGACTATTGTCCTCACCTTTGTCGTCATATTTATTACAACGTTTCGGCCGTTGTACACTCCGGCCTCCTTCAGGTGGTTGGAATGTCAAACTGAACCCTTTATTTCGCTCACTGGGGTTCTAGTTTCACGTCCCATATTTAATGGATGTCAGTTATCTCCTGTTAAATCCCCTGCCTTAACCGGGTATTGAACTCACACTCTTTGGGTCCTGTCACTGGATCTAACCAACGCCTTTATCCACTCGAGGACACATGGTACAGTGGATAACCAATGCCTTTATTCACTGTACCATGTGTCCTCTAGTGGATAAAGGCACAGATTTGAGTCGATTGAGATAGATATATAGATAGTTTGATACATAGTTAATGAATAGACTTAGATAGGTATGAGCATAGATAATGAATAGACTGTGTTAGATACGAATGACTGGGATAGAATGATATACATATAAATATATATATATATGTGTGTGTGTGTGTGTGTGTGTGAGGAAAAAGAATGTATGAAAAAGTGCAAAAACATTTCTTGTGACGCGTTTCGTCCTTTTTGCAGGACTGCACATGCGCAGGAACGTGGCATGCTGGGAATTTCAAAATTTAATTTTTTTTTCTTTAATCTAGCCGATTTCATTTAGTTTCTTTTTCTTTGCTTTTCATCTTTTTCGATAATTATTTCTAAATTGCCAGTATCCCTCGTTCTTGAGGCTGTGTTGTCGTACCAAACTTAGTCCGATGAAATGCTAAAAGACGAAACGGGTAACAAAAAAAAATCTTTTTTCTCCTTTGTCATACATTTTTCCCAATATTAATCTTGACATATAAAAAATATATATCGTTACCTCATAAACAATAAAAAATATTAAAAAATTAAAATCCTCTGACAAACTGGGTTGTATATTAATATTCTTTCGTTTTATTATTATTTCATTTAGATTCCTCGACTAGTTTCGGCTAACATGGCCATCAACAGGAGAAAAAAATTCTGCTTGCTGGTAGCAGTGAACTACAGAAATGAATGTCTTAATGGAAAAAATGAACTTTTGTCTGTAGTTTTCATTTGTATTTTTTATTTTTTTTATTTTTTTAACATATAATTTTCACCAGCCCTTGTGTTGGTCAAACAGTCTCTTTTAAGTTGTTATTTAAGATAACAGCTGGATGGATTCCTGCTGCTATGAATTCCCTTGGTCATTTTGACAGTTTTATTGGTTCCTGGAAAGGGATGTGTCTCTGTTAAGAGTGTATATATATATATATATATATATATATATATATATATATATATATATATATATAGTTGTGTGTGTGTGTGTGTGTGTGTGTGTGGTATCCGTTGGTCTCCCGAAAACTTGGATCTGCGTCCAAAGAAATCTGCTGTCCTCAGCTGCTGATGAAGTTGCAACATCTCTTATGGATATACAGGTCAAGGTGGGAATGACAGTCTCGATTGCAAAGAATGCAAGTGAAGAGTCTCTCCTCTGATTTTGAAGGCGTGGAGGCCCGCAAGTTGGCCGTGACGACGGAGCCGAGTGGCATTCAAGAAGAATCGTTTCAGCACTGCATAGAAGCGTGACAGAGAAGGATGGACAAGTGTGTTAGACTCGTGGGCGATTACTTTGAGGGGGAAACAATGTATTTTGTTGTTTCGAAATGGAATAAATTATTTGTAACACTAGTCCTGTTACTTTTCAGAAATTGCTCGTATCTGATTTTAGAAAAATAATGAAATTAATGATATTTATCAGAAGCCAACTCAGAGTTGCACGATTTCACTTGAAAGTCAAGAATGATTGCATTAGTTACAACAGAATATTATATATATATATATATATATATATATATAGAGAGAGAGAGAGAGAGACAGACAGACAGACAGACAGACAGACAGACAGAGACACAGAGAGAGAGAGAAATCGAGAGGTGGTGATAGATAGTTATGAGCACAGATAGGTAGGTAATAAATAGACTGTGATAATTAGACTGTGATAGATAGATAGATAGATAGATAGATAGATAGATAGATAGATAGATAGATAGATACATACATACATACATACATACATACGGAAAGACTGGGAAAGCTAGATAGATAGATACGGAAAGACTAGGATAGATAGATATATAGATTTGAGTCGATTGAGATAGATTGAGGTAGATATATAGATAATTTGATACATAGTTAATGAATAGACTTAGATAAATAGATAGATAGGTATGAGCATAGATAATTAATAGACTGTGATAGATAGATACGAAAGACTGGGATAGAATGATATATCTATCTATAAAAGGCAGGATGTGTGTATGTAACGAATGCACGGCCGCAATTTTCGACGGATTTGCACCAAAATTTACATGCACATGCTCCAAGTTAGCGGGAAAGCCAAGATCGACTTTGCATTTCCCAACTCCCATCGATAGTGGAAATAATCTATTTTTTCATGCTTCTACGGCAGTTTTCATGTAGTTTGCGGCCATTTTCTACTGGCCAGAGTCACAGCCTATAGCTGGCTGCCACGAATAGCAGGAAGATTCTCTTGGCCAGCAGACTGACACGAATGTTAACTAGCATGCTAACATGCAAAAAGAAAAATCAATAACTGCATTCGTCACAAGTGGGAAAAAATTAAATCTGCATGGCACTTTACTCCAATTGGCTCATTCGCTTGCTTAAACTCAACGTTGATTCTGATTCCTCAGAACTGGGTTGGGTGT
Organism: Acanthosepion pharaonis; assembly: GCA_903632075.3. Lineage (NCBI taxonomy): Eukaryota > Metazoa > Mollusca > Cephalopoda > Sepiida > Sepiidae > Acanthosepion > Acanthosepion pharaonis. The sequence goes on from CAHIKZ030000302.1 coordinate 2,335,888, forward strand.
GAAAAAGTATTTGTTGTTAACATTCTTTTTTCATTCGGTTTTGCCAGTTACGAAAGTATTAAAGCTGATCGTTTTGTGTTCATTTTGTTTAGTTCTTTTTTCGTAACAGATTTAATGTTTAGTATAGAGCATAAAAAAAAATTCGCAGTGTGAGATAGACAAGAAGTAAGGCATGTAGCAACATCAGCACGGCAAAGGGCACTCCTTTAAAGGCAAGGAAGGGCAATAATATTTTAAGTCAAGTGATAGCGATTGGTTTATGAGTCGTACGATTTTTGAATCAAGCACGGGTAACGCCTGGCCATGCTGCTAGTATATATATATATATATATATATATATATATGTGTGTGTGTGTGTGTGTGTGTGTGTGTGTGTGTGTGTGTGTGTGTGTGTGGAGGTTCAAGAATTTACTGCGCTTTTGTGTTTTATTTGAGGCGGATTCCTGTGCGTTCACAAAAACTATAAAACTGATAAAAGCCAACGCCCAATCTGTGTCTCGTTATCTCGCTTTGTATTGCAATTATTGTAACAACATTTGGACGGTTGATCCAATGCCGCCTGCATTATGCGACCGACAAAATCGAACGGAAAACTGGTAAGACTCAGAAAACCAGCAGAAGTGTTACACCAGCTGACCCCGGGCTCGGATTGGATAGAAATTGTTATATCTTACATTATATTTCATAGTCCTCATAATTTACGAGAGACAGTGAAGACCGAAGCGAACAGTTAAAATACTGATGAAGAATTACAAGTGTTAAACGCGCTAAATGGGGTACGATGGGAAATTAAAATTATGAGAATAGGGAGAAAAGATAACGAATGATACTCGACTTGATTGGGTTAGGGTTAGTAGTTTACAGGGAATCGCCCATCCGAGAATCTCATTCACAAATGGCAGTTACTATAAAAAAAAAACGTGTGGGTGTTTCGGCTACATGGAAACAGCATGGCGTGTTCTCATAGTAAAGATCTAAACTGGTGGAACTAAAGAATGGAGCGCTAATCTGAACATTTGCCATAGAAATAGATGTAGTGATGGGTGGCAATTTTGTGTCCGTGGGAAAGACGCTGCGGAATGGAGAATACGTAAATTTTGAATTTAGGTACTTACGAATTATGGTGGGGGGGGCTATTTTATTTAAATAAAATAGTTTATCTATCCTAGACTTGTTTTATACTGAATATAATCCAAAAAGAAACTGAGAGCCACTCTAGGTAGAGGGTTACTGAATGTGGTTTGTAAAGAGTCGATGTTAGTAAGTAAAATTACGAGCACAAGGAGGATATATATATATATATATATATATATATATATATATATATATATATATATCGATTGACTCTTGATTTGAAGAGCTGAAGATTGTCGTGTTCACACACGGGAGTCTATTTATAAAAGTGGAAGTTAGTAGGATAACAATATTTGAGTAGAACTTTCTTCTTTTAATTGTAATACGGGGCAAATGAGGCTGATTCCACTCCGTGGAAATAGCATAATGTGTCCGAGCAGAAAAGGTTTGAAATGGTAGAGTTAAGAAGAGAGTTCATCTGAATATTTGCCATAGAAAGAACGATAAAATAGCAATGGGCTTGTAATGTTCCTCTGTTGGAGGAAAAATGCCGCAGAGGAGGGGTGGTGAATAAGTCTTTCCCAAAAATAAGCATGTAAAAGGCTTTGAACTCAGATATGGCAGCAGTGATAATCCATTTTTGGGGGAGAGCGGGTGTTTAATCTGACTCTTGTAAACATAAAGCATTTCAGAATCTTCCAGTTCTTACTCAGTGGGTAATATGTAATGAGATTGGGTGAATCGATGCAGGCACTATCACCCTTTTCACACACCTCCCCGGTTTTTATTTTTAACAGGGGTAGAGATTTAACCGCTGTCCCTTGTTTAGGATTGTGTTTCCGGTTCATTCTTTTTTTGTTTAATCATTTTACCCCCGGAATGCCACAAGTATGCAGGAAGTTACACATAGTGAAAGTGAGAGAAAAGACTGGTTATAGGGGGACTAAAGAAAGGGTAAAAGATTAACGGGGTTCAATACAATAGAAGATGGCGATGGATATTAATATATATATATATATATATATATATATATATATATAGGGAAAAGGTTATAATTGTTCCAACGAGAGAAAGTATTTTTTAAAGAGAAACCGTAAACGTTTTTTGTTATAATGTGGATTTGTTTTATTGTATATATTATATTTTATTCTTCCTATTTTTGCCACACGTGTTTCCGGTCTCGTGACCTTCTTCAGGTAAATTAAAGGAATCCATTTTTATAGGAATACTATTTCCTCATGTTCTTTTAATGTTTCATAGTTCATTTTCTGTATTTGTAGTGATTATTGATCACATTTTTTTTTGACTGTTGGCAAAGGTGACTTTCTGTCTAAGTGGAAATAAAATCATTAGTTTTGGTCTTAGTGGGGAGGATGACAGATGTGCTGATGATAGATGTTAATAATTTCACCCTAAGCAAGGCGGGAATGCCACTAGTACTCAGGATTTACAGAGAGTGAGAGAAAAGACTTGGCATAGTGCGGATTGAGGAAAGGATAAATGATGAACAACAGAAGAGGGCGATTGACGTTGCATTTAAATTTTTGAAGACTGTAGTTTTCAGCGAAGCAAGTAAAAGGAAGGAAGTTCCACCTTCGAGAAGTGCGAGAAAAGAAACTGTTGGAGTAGAAGTGGCAGTTACATTTAACTATTTCAACAGTAAAAGGATGAAACTTAGATGCCAATCTCGTATCAGGTTTAAATTCATGTAGTGAGGGTACCAGAGAAAAAAGCTTGTCAGAGCAGTTGCCAAGAAAATATTTGTAGAAAAGACAGAGGGAAGCCAACTCACATCTCAGTAGAGCGTCTGTTCTAAGGAGGGGGGATCAGGTGTTGGTACTCCAAAATGAGTCGAGTGTCGAGTTGGAAGAGGATTTCTGAGCAAAGCATTCAACCTTATCTGTTGTAGATACCAGGACTTCGAATTGATTGAATAGAGGAGGGATTAAGGATTTGCTGTTGTTCAGCACACTCTTGCAGAACCACCAATAATATCTCGAAGAGGAACTTGTGAAGAATATACGGTGTTTCATTCTATCAGCAAAGAGTAACTTCACTTCATTGAGGATACGATTGCATTCATTACGAGCAGGAAGAGCAAGAGGCGCCTGTTGCAATCAGACGTGTCGCTCTGGTACAGTCGAGCATGTAGGTGTTAACCAAGGAGATGAAAGGTATTTCCTTGTTGGAATCGAAGTCTTTTCATTCTTTTTCGTTCCTAGTAGCTCCTTGCGTCCTAGTGACATTGTGACGTCGTCCCCACTGGTCGCAGCGTCGACTGTGTCGTTCGATTTCGTTCCTAGTAGCTCCTTGCGTCTTAGTGACATTATCAGCTTACTTGGGCTGAATTGACTTAAAAAAATAACACACAAAGAAAGATACGAGTATTTACTTGAGCGATAAAATGTGTCATTTTTTCCAATGTCCTTAGCAGTGATTTTCTTTTTACAGGCAATGACGGTGATTCAACTCCGTAGAAGTATTACCATGACTTGTCCCCGCAGTAAAGGTCTAATTTGGTGGAACTAAAGATTGGGAGCTGAGTTCGCATTGTTGTTTGATGAATTACATTCACTTACGTCTTAGTACTCTTGGGTAAGGTAGGAATCCTCTTCTCCCTGCAGCTAAATAGCAGGAGAGAATGGGTTCTATAGACTTGGATGGCAACTGATCTAGGAGAAGGACAACTCTGAATTCAAAACCTGTGGAGGGTCGTTTGGGTAACTGATAAACGACAAATATTTATTTATATTCGAACCAAGTAAATGCTTCTAGACTCAAATATAAAGCAAGTAAATGTTTATAGACTCAAATATAAGGCAAATAAATGTTTATAGACTCAAATATAAGGCAAGTAAATGTTTATAGACTCAAATATAAGGCAAGTAAATGTTTATAGACTCAAATATAAGGCAAGTAAATGTTTATAGACTCAAATATAAAACACGTAAGTGCTTATAGACTTAAATATAAACGACCTATATTTAAATATGCCCGTACAAAGTATATGTTCATGGACTTAAATATAAAGTCCCAGCCAGTGTCTAACTTGGAACTAGGTAAATGCTTATAGACTCAGATATAATGGTCAAATATTTACCTACCCGTGAACCAATTAAGTGTTTATAGATTCAAATATAAGCGACCAATATTTACATATCCACGAACCAAGTACCGTAATTCCCAATATATAATACGCATTTTTTTCTAATAAATAAGCAAAATTAGGGGTACGTATTATACACAGCTATAAGAAAACTCTTTAAAAACATTGCCGTTTCATGAGTCGATTTCAATTACGAAATGACTACTCACCATAAACCTACGACAATTTGACACTAACATTCGGCGATTGCGACGCCATAAGGATGTCAAATATAATCATATGTAACTAACAATACTTACAAATGTAAAATAAAATAAGAATTATCATAAAACTAAATTATAATAATATTATTCTATGTTTAAAACCATTTTTAATAAGAGTAGAAAACGCTGGCCGTAATGAAATTGGAGATGTACAATTTATAGGGTTTGAATACCAAACAAGGGGTGCGTTTTATGCATCAGTAGAAGCATTTTTCCACAATTTCAGCACAATTTTAGAGGTGTGTATTATGGATGAAGGCGTAGGGAATTATGGTAAATGTTTATAGACCCAAATATAAACCACCAATATTTATATGTCCCCGAATCATAGAACCGAATTTATGGACTTACATATAAAGAACTAATATGTGCCTATGTTCGAACCAGATAAATGCTTTACATTTTTGCATATTGCCTCAAATATTTTTATTTGCCTTGGTAAAAAAAAAAAAAAATATGGCCGAAGATAGTGTGAAGTTAAAAAAATGCTTTAGAAACATATTTAACTAGAAATAATATTCGGGTCCATGCTTTGATCAGAATTTGAACAAAAATCTCGTTTTCTACTGATGTCTTGAAGTGAGAATAACCTCATGACAGCGACTCAATCCTGCCTCTCCTAACCTGTTATGTGACCAACGCTGTGGAAGTGACCGACACGGACAAATATTGCGTTGGTTGGCGAAATACTAATACACAGCCTACATCAAACAACAGGTGGCGCTAAACCAGTCAAGATGCATGCAAAGATAGAATCTGAAACAAAAGACGAACTGCGTTATCATTTACCGATTATTGTTTATACTCTCGGCTTGATTGGTCGATAAACACTTGCTAAATATGATAGGCTCTTCCCTGAAGATAGTATCCCTCCCACCGGAAAGATTAACGATCATAATCTAACTTTTGTTTTGAAATTTGGAATGTTTGTTAATAATAATTATATTACTAACAAAACTATCAGTGTCTCGTAGTTGGGCAGCAGTTTTCAAGTTCATATCACCGACTATTATTGCAATTCTCACTTAGTCTTACTTGAACCTCTCTTGGTTTCTTGCATTGTGCCGAACGATGTAACGCATAATGCAGAAGAAATTTAACAGAGAATTTGGAAAGAACAGTGGAATGGTGAAAGATGCCTTCCGGAAACTAAGCAAAGTATGAATTGGTAAATCTCGTTAGAATTCAAGAAAAAATAGTGCAGAACACATATGTAATACCTGATTCCCTACAAAGCAATAAATGTTGGACAATCTACTCAGAGATGAGGAGACTTGAAGCGAGAGAGAAGTGGTTCCACGGAGAGAAACCAAGAATACTATCGCGAGAACATTTGAGCAACGGGGAAATTTTAACGAAAATAGGATCACTGTCAATATTCCAGAGACAAAGTATTGTAACTATTTACATTGTTCGGACTGTTGTCCTCATCTTTATTGTCATATTTACAACATTTCGGTAGTTGTATTACTCCGGCCTTCTTCAGATAATGTAATTTTGAACTGAACCCTAACATTTATTGACTTCAGCAACAGATAAAATTTATTGCTTATTATGTATTTTCGGTCTCATATAAAAATGTATTGCTGGTATTTTTACTATAAAAATATACTTTTATACTTTAATTAAAAGGTACTAACACCGTGGGTCAGAGTGGACTTGGAAATATCAGTAATTAAGAGGTGGTTTCATGCTGCTCAAAAACTCCCATCTCCTGATCAGAGGCTTGCTGCTGGATGTAGTCTGTCGCCATCCCCAGGACTATCAAAAGCTTAGAATATAAGGAATAGAACACGTGAGAAATGAGGATGACTGAAGGAATGACACTGTATCTGATTAAAACCAAGAGGTAACAGCTCAGATTTAATTGTACAGTGAATTAACAGAAGAAGCAAAGTTTGACACAGAAATACGAAAACGCAGCAAACTAACGAAAGAAGCCTTCCAGAAACAAAGTATCAAAGTACCAAGAAATAGGAATACAAGTCGCCGTCGACTTACGACCACGACTGGTTACAGGTCGTAAATCGATCTGGTCGTAAATCGGCCTGTAATACTCCATTTTCGGCAGCAGTACTCCATTTTCGGCCTGGGCTTACTCGAAAAGGTAGAGGACAGAAAAAGTACTTGCTGAAGCGGTACATGGTACCGATCATTTTGCACTGGTGACATGTAAGTTTCACTCGAGCGCCTTCTTCCCACGGACGGCTGTTTAGTAGAGCCGGTTTCAAAGCGGATGCTTTCACATTCACTACAATCTTAGACTGTTCAAGTTAGCCGTTATCTTCCCTACATATCTCCATAAATTGTGGCTCTTACTTTGTAACGCTCTACCCAGAGTTACCCTTGGGGCTTGTACAGGATGAACATTACTGTACAAAAATATGGTTACACAGTTAAAACTAATCGGCAAAAATTCACTCTTATCCGAACGAATTAAATGCTTACAAACTCTATGAATTTAAGCGCAGCACTAGATTGGCAACAAGGCGTCATCATTTTACATTTGAACTGGATAGATGTAACCGGACGTTCTATGCTAACATTTTCTTACACTTCTCACTTTGTTGATCTTTTTTCCGGCTTCTTGCTTCCCAGCCAACTTCAAAAATTTAGATGCAATCTTAATCGTTATTTAGAGTCTCATTGATTCCTCTTTTGTCATTGTTCTTGCTACTTAATAATGTTTCTCTTTTCCTTATTCTTTCACACTCAGTAATCCCGTTATGTCTTAGTGGCTTTATTGCCTTACTTGGGGTGTATTTAATTCAATCCTCTTACGTCAATCGATGCTGGATAATTTCCCAACAGATAAAAAAGAGGTTCGACGTGATCAAGATATGGTTCAGAAGGCGGATATTGAAAATATTCTAGACTGAACATTCGAGTAACGAGGCGTTAAAAGAAATACGGACTAAAAAGACATCTATAATTATGAGGAAAGATGGCTTGAAGAATGTAATACTCTTCAAATCAAGTCTCGGATATTTCGGTCCAGTGATGCAGTTGTATGATCCTGGTAGAATAGTCCAACGTTGTAAAAATATCCACATTGCTTTGCAACATAGCGGACACCGGTCAGTGTTTTGTTTAGATGGATCAGTTAACTCAAGCCGTGCTACGAGAACATAGACAACGCCGTTATAGCAATGACTTCGATCAAATGAAGCCTGTAGGTTTTAACGAGGACCATCTTTTTTCTAATTTCCTGGACTGGCGCTACAGAATCACAAACAAAGATCTGTAGAAAGCAATAGAAATCAGATCACTTGAGAGATTTCAACAACAGCAACAATTAAAATGGATAACGCATGTAACTCAAAGAGAAATTGATGACATAATCAAGATGTTGACGTTCCACAGTATTTCAAACAAAAGGTTAGTAAGGAAATACCCATCAGTACTGGAAAGGGTAATAACAGTAGATTTGAGTTGTTTTTTTTTTGTTTTTTTTTACTGAGAAAATTGTCTTAATCGAAATTTCTTTAATTTTAACCGAGAGTAACACTAGCAGCACATTCAGTGAATACTGAATGTTTCCTTATAAGGAAACATTTAATATTACAGGTAACTTTACCATTATAAATCACTAACAGCCTACAGCCTAGGGTTGTCGTCTAAAGTCTATGGCTTCGTTGGGGTCTAATCCGTCCTCGAATCATATCGCCAGCCTGGAACACATGGAACCGTAATTTCTTAGACCACTGTTAAGAGTTACCCTTCCTCTAGAATTCAATCAGCAACTTCTCGAAACCAGGTGAGACGCTGTGTTCTGTGTCACAGTGTCAACAGGATCATTGTATTCATTTGCTACTTCCTGCCTTGAAATTCGATGTGACTAGAGATAGTGTCGCTTGTCTGTTACCCCAATTCTCCACAAACACCTCTGGTCACAATCATTATTAAAAAAAAATCCTTGCTCGACTACTGCGCAGTCCGCAGGTATTTCCGACCGATACACATATGCGACCATTGATCAAGGGATATCAAATGTTTCTTCGATTTCCGAAATAAAATATCCCATCTCTAAGACACACCCTTTTATGACCCGGTAATTCCTGTTGTTCCGTTACTAGCAGCTTAGTCAATATGCATGCTGACTTACCAGATATCCATGTTGAGAAAAAGTACAGTGGCGCCACCTACCATTGCATTTACGTACATATCATAACTTTTAGCACGTCAGTGTATAAAGACACAAATACTGAAAAAGATGTTGAAATTCAGTGTAAATTAATTTACTATAGAATGAATTGCAAATGGTTTTACTATATAATGTACTGAAAATGGTTTTAATATCGAAATTCACTGAAATGGGATTCATTGTAGGATTGCATTGTAAATGATTTTATTTTAGGAATCAGTTGTAAATGATCTTAATACAGATATGCATTGGAAATGAATTTACTATAGGAATTCGTTGTAAATGATTTCACTATAGGAATGCTTTGTGAAGGAATTTACTATAGGAATTCATTGTAAATGATTTTACTATAAGAATGCATTGTAAATGATTTTACTATAAGAATGCATTGTAAATGAATTTACTATAGGAATGCATTGGAAATGATTTTACTATAAGAATGCATCGGAAAGGATTTTACTATAGGAATGCATTGGAAAGGATTTTACTATAGGAATGAATTGGAAAGGATTTTACTATAAGAATGGATTATGTAGCATGTATACAGTTTTTGAGACACTCTGTATATGATTAATGTTTATATAAATTATTTTAGCAAAGTAAAGGCCAAATTCTGTGGAAGGTTGTATTTCTTCAGTCTTTAATGAGACCCTGCCATTCTTGAAAATTAGAATACAATATCACGTCCTTTATCTCTGTTGGAATTCTAATTGCAAAGGTCAGAGTGAAGTAAGTAACTATTCTACAAAATATACAATGGCTGCTCAGTGAGAATAGAAAATCCGAGTGAAAAATTTGCTTATTTTAACCACCGTTCAATAGCAATATATCTTCTATGTTATTTCTTGATGCTTTTTATCTTTCGTTTTTATCGGTCTCTTTATCATTTGATTTCTTTCTTCGCCTCTTTCTTTCTTTAGATTTTGTTTGCTTTTTTTCTTTCTTTTTTGCCTATTTCTTTTTTGCTCGCTTTTTTCTTTGCCTCTTTCTTTCATTCTTTCTTTGCCTCGTTTATTTCTTTATTTACATTTTGTTTGCTTTTTTCTTTCTTTCTCTATTTCTTTCTTCGCTTTTTTTCGCCTCTTTCTTTCATTCTTTCTTTTCCTCTTTCTTTCTTCGCTTTTTTTGCCTCTTTCTTTAATTTTTTTCTTCCCAACTTTCTTTCTTCGTCTCTTTCTTTCTTTACATTTTGTTTGCTTTTTTCATTCCTTCTTTACATTTTTCTTCCTTCGCTTTTTTCTTCTCCTCCTTCTTTCATTATTTCTTCGCCTTTTTCCTTCTTCGCCTCTTACATTCTTTCTTTCATTCTTTCCATTTTGTTTGTTTTTTCTTACTTTCTTTGCCTTTTTTCGTCGCTTTTTCTTTCGCCATTTTTTTCATTCATTATTTGCCTATCTCCTTCTTCGCCATTTCTTCTTCACCTCTTTCTTTCTTTACATTTTGTTTGCTTTTTCTTTCTTTCTTTGCCTATTTCTTTCTTCGCTTTTTCTTCGCCTTTTTCTTTCATTCATTCTTTGCCTATTTCTTTCTCTGCCTCTTTCATTCTTTCTTTACATTTTGTTTGCTTTTTTCTTTCTTTTTTGGCTATTTCTCTTTTCGTTTTTTCTTCCCCTTTTTCTATTCATTTTCGTTTGTCACTTTCCTTTTTTCATTTATTTTCTTTTCTCTCTTTTCTTTTCTTTCTTTCAATATTTATTTATTCACCTTTATGTTTGCTATTTTATTTTTCCTTTTCTTTCTCTGCCTTTCTATTCGTTTTGGTTGTTTGCTGCTTTTTTCTTCACTTCTTCCTTTCTTCACATCTTCCTTTCTTTGCTTCTTTCTTTCTTTTATTCTTTCTTTCTTTCATTCTTTCTTCTATTCTTTCTTTCTTTCTTTCTTTCATTCTTTCTTCCATTCTTTCTTTCATTCTTTCATTCTTTCTTTCATTCTTTCTTCCATTCTTTCTTTCATTCTTTCATTCTTTCTTTCATTCTTTCTTCCATTCTTTCTTTCATTCTTTCATTCTTTCTTTCATTCTTTCTTTCATTCTTTCATTCTTTCTTTCTTTCATACTTTCTTTCATTCTTTATTTCATTCTTCCTTTCATTCTTTCTTTCTTTCATTCTTTCTTTCATTCTTTCTTCCATTCTTTCTTCCTTTCATTCTTTCTTTCTTTCATTCTTTCTTTCATTCTTCCTTTCATTCTTTCTTTCTTTCATTCTTTCTTTCATTCTTTCTTCCATTCTTTCTTTCTTTCATTCTTTCTTTCTTTCATTCTTTCTTCCATTCTTTCTTTCATTCTTTCATTCTTTCTTTCATTCTTTCTTTCATTCTTTCTTTCTTTCTTTCATTCTTTCTTTCATTCTTTCTTTCTTTCATTCATTCATTCTTTCTTTCATTCTTTCTTTCATTCTTTCTTTCATTCTTTCATTTATTCTTTCTTTCTTTCATTCTTTCTTTACCTTTTGTTAGCAACTTTCTTTCCTATATTTTAAGCATTTATTCGTTTATTAGTTTTTCCTTCAAATGTAAATGTCGCAGTCTTGTTGTAGAAGGAAAATAAATCTTAAAATGAAATTAAAAAAAATATATTTTATCTGATAGAAGTCCACTGAGAGAATAAGTAATTTATTATTATTATAGAAATCTTAAATCCGGAACTAAAAAATTAGATGTACGTACGTCTGAACTAAAATTCCTCACTAGCCCACATATGGTTTATGCAGACGAGCAGTGGAAATGAAGAGGTTTTAACTATTATAAAATTTTGGAACATACAGAATAGATACAACAAACATTTTGGCAAGAAAGAAAAAAACAATGAAAATTTACAGAAAATGAAGTTATTCAAATTCATAATAATTAGAATAAACTTAAGAGAACATCTAACACTAAAGATTTGGATATATCGCATCCTCATCCTTAAATTTTTGAAGATTGTAGTTATCAAAGATACAAGAAATCGAAAAGGAGTTCCACAGTGGGGAAGTGCGAGAAAAAACTGTTAGAGTAGAAGTGGTGTTTGTACCTAGCTAGTTCAACAGTAAAAGGGTGAGACCTAGTTGCCAATCTAGAAGTGCGCTTAAATTTATGTAGTCTAGGCACCAAGAAAAACAGTTCATCCGAACAGTTGCCATGAAAATACTTGTAGAAAAAAGAGAAAAAAGCTACGTCATGTCGGCGAGAAAGTGACCGAAGACAGGATGCCTGGTCAGGATCGATTGAATTGGAGACCCTTCTCTGGACTTTATCAAGAATCTGCATATGCACAGCAGGAGCACCAGACCAGATATGTCAAAAATATTCAATACATGGACGATTGGTAGAGTGGTACATTTATAAATGTGTAAGAGGGATTCTAACGGAAAATAAAACTTTTGGCACGACACAGTGAACCAAGCTTCCTCGCAGCAGATGCAGCAGTTGACTGGATATAGTTGGTCCGATTCACGTCAGTGAAAAACGTGAGGCCAAGAAGTCGTATTGCTCTCCTGAAGTTCATCATCAGCCATCTTAATATTAGGCGGAAGGCGTTCTCTGTGGTGATTAATTGAATTTACCACATCATCCCTAAATAAAGAGTATTGGCTTTATAATTACTACCAGCCTACTATGTACTCGTGCTTCTCCTGCCAGAAAAATGGTCGTTTCTTTGTACCGCTCCAGTAAGTATCGGACGCCACCTAAAATATTTACAAGAGCCAGATCAGGCCGACAATGGCGCACTGCTGTTATATAGGCCAGTATTTACTTTCCACTCTCGATAGAGTCTAAAAACATCTCCGCCTCTTTTTGGGTGACGAATTGTTTTCCACCCTACCATCCCTTTTCTCACAGACGAAACGTCGCAAGCATTATCACTGCTCTTTTGGAAAGTGTTCAAGCGAAATGCACTCTTTAATTCCACCAGTTCTAATCTTGACGGTTAAGTACCGCCATACCATAGTAGCGAACCACCCTTATTCATTTCATATTCCATTGATAAGATGTAAGTTCCACCCAAGCAGTTTCTTCGCACGAACCACTCCATCTAAGAGGATGATTTCCCAATCACTACAATCTTATCCTGTTCATATTTAGGCTTAACCATTATATTCTCCACATATCCGCACACTTACTGTGCCTCTTACTGTATAACCCTCTATTCGAATGGCACTTGAGCCTGGTATAGAGTAAACGTCATTGTAATTTTTTTTTCTTTTCCAGAATTAAAACAATATATTTTTCCTATCATAGTAGCAAAATATTTGCTGTTTTTTGCACGGGAGTGATATCAAAAGCTAGATCGGTGAAATGACACAGGTTTACTCTGCAAGGTGAACACCTGAGACATGGCATATGTACCTGCAGCCGACGATAAACAAGGTGCAGTGTGTCTGGCTATAAGCAAATAATTTGTTAATTATGGCTGATTCAAAAAATAGATAAGCACCCGTCACCAAGAAGAACTGAGACGTTTTCTTATGCAACGGTTTTTTTTTCTATTGACTGATCAAATCGGGAACAATTTCAGACTGGTTTGATATTTATGTATGTATCTACTGTTAAAATCTTGAATGTAAAAAAATAAGAAAAGGAAAAGAGAAACAAAAAACAGAACAAATAAATTTAATTTCCCTATCTTTGTAATTTATAATTCTGGAGAAAGTTAACAATAATGATAAACGGATTACAATTCTGCAGGTTCCCCCGTTAGTTAGTAAGATACTTAGCGCGTACGTTCAGGTTTGCCATTGCCGAAGTTAAATAATAGACCATTCCGTTTTGTTTGAAAGGAAGGATGGAAGATAAGAGAAGCTGTCTGGATTATATGAACAATAGACAGCATACATAATCAGAAGACAAAAATAAAGAGAAAGAGAAAGCAAGCAATTTCGGTGGTTGGTTGATTTTGTTTTGCGAAATATCAACATCTATGTCGTAACTAATGCCAAAATCTAAATTTTCGGAACAAAGTTTTATGACTTCAAATAAATATGATGTAAACACAACTACAAATGAAATGTGTTGTTGGTCATTTTTCTATAAAATATATAGTTGATAATTCTACTATAAATTTGTACTGTTGGTAATTTTACTAGAAATAAGTATTACTGACAATTTTTTATATAAATATGTATTGTTGGTATTTTCCCTATAAAAATCTATTCTTAATACTTTCATAGTGTTTTGCTTTTGTTTGGTGATTCACTATTTTCCCATAGCCGGGACCCTAACAGGTGCTACTACCTGAGTCAGGGTGGACCAGGAAACAACAACAATTAACAGGTGGTTCTACGCTCCTCAAAATCACCAACCGCCCGATCAGAGGGTTTGCTACCGGATATAGTTCATCTTCATACCCAGGGCATAGAAAGAAATTTAAGACAGAGAAGCTATCACTTAAGTCGCGAAAATATCGCAGTACACACACACAAAAATATATATATATATATATATATATATATATATATATATATATATATATTATATTAATTATCTAACAATGAACTGGTATATAAAAATGTGTATCATTTCGCCCATGAATCACACACACACACACACACAATATATATATATATATATATATATATATATATATATATATATGTGTGTGTGTGTGTGTGTGTATAACGATTCATGGGAAAATGATATATACATTTTTATATACCAGATCATTGTTAGGATAATTAATGACAAACACACGCAAATAAATTTAAAAATTAAAATTTCGGCATGCCCTCTACTACTTTCGAATGTATAGTCGCATCAACGTGACATCACATTAGTCTGATGAAGTCCTAAAGGCTGAAACGCGAGACACGAAAAACAAATTTTCACTTTCATTGAATTCCCTAATAAATATTCATGAAAGCTGAATATATATATATATATATATATATATATATATATGTGTGTGTGTGTGTGTGTGTGTGTGTGTGTGTGTGTGTGTGTTTCATTAAAGACGACAGTCAAATTACTGCAAATAAGCTTTTTATTTATTTTTTCTTGTGTTCAAACAAGTGGTTTCTTTTGTGGACACAGAGTGTGTAGAAACTGTCAAGAAAAATTAAATAAAAAGCTTAATCGCAGTACCTTATTTCTCGTCTTTAATGAAACATGTATAAATGAAGAATTGCTTTCTAAATACCCAGTACATATATATGTGTGTTTGTGTGAGTGTGTGTGTCTATGTGTATGTGTATGTGCGTGTGTGTGTGTGTATTTTGGCGGGGAATTTTCTTTTAGACATGTCTGATTAAATAAATTACAAATATTATGTCTCCTTATTTTTATCATAATCTTTTCATGTTCACGGATATTTTTCCGTATATTACACTTGAATAAGGCAAGAAATATAGTGTGAATCATTTAACAATCAGAATCAATTTTATTTCAGGAAGACATGGAAAGTGCTTGGGAATTAAACCTGATTCTCACTGTTACATCTTTTCTCGCCTTATTCATTAGTAATATACTGAAAAACATTCGTGAATATGAAAGGATTATGATAAAAATAAGCAGACATAATGTTTGTAATTCATTCAGTCAGACATACATGATCTATCTATCTATCTATCTATCTATCTCTATATATATATATATATATATATATATATATATATATATATATATATAGATATGTCCCAGAAAGGGATATATTTGATCGAAGTAGGTATTGGTTTTGGCTACTGTAACCAAGTAGTACACAGTAGCAGTAATCGACTGATACTCGTCGTAGTCGCAGGTAATAGGTGTAGACCAATACGAGAGCCAATGGCGTAGTCCAATGGGCGTCGTCATAGACTTAAACTCTGTGTATCTACACGTCCGTCTGTATTTATGACGGACACCAGCCAATCATATTCCAATGACGGGGAACTCAGGTGTATGCATATTCCATTATATCAAAGACGAAAGACAAGACACGGCGATTAAGCTTTTTATTCCATTTGTACAAGTATTCTTTTTCTGCTCACCGTGTGCATAACAAATGTTCAAATGTTTTTTTCTTCTTCATGTGCTCTTTTCAATGATGCAAAACATTTTTCATAGTGTATGCATGCGTGTGTTCGCACCTATATGCCCTTCTGTGCGTGCATGTAGAATGTCGTGTTTATCTGTCCTTTTTTTTATTCATTTAGAGACGACATGTCTTTTATTCATTTAGAGACGACATCTTTTTTATGCATTTAGAGACAGCATTTTTTTCATTCATTTAGAGAAGACATCTTTTTTATTTATTTAGAAACGACAGTTTTATATTTACTTAGAAACGACACCTTTTTTATTCATTTAGAAATAACATCTATTTTTCATTTAGAGACGTCATATTTTTTATTCATTTAGTGACGTTATCTTTTTTATTCATTTTGAGACTTTTTTTATTCATTTAGAGGAGACATCATTTTTATTTATTTAGAGACATCTGTTTTATTCATTTAGAAACGGTATCTTTTTTATTGATTTAGAAACGAAAAGTTTTTTCTTCATTTAGAAACATCTTTTTTTTTCATTTAGAGACATCATCTTTTTTATTCATTTAGAGACGTCATCTTTTTATTCATTTAGAGAGGACATCATTTTTATTCCTTTAGAGACGACAACTTTTTTATTCATTTTTTTTTTTTAAGCATTTCACCCCAAGCAAGGAGGGAAGCCACTCGGACGCAAGGGGTTACAGAAAGTTTAAAGCAAGATCAGATAGGAGATAGAAGAAAGGATGAGGGTAGTGGATAGATCAAGGCAACTGGAGATGTCGATTGACATTACACGTGGATAACTGGAGATTATAGCTAACAGGGAAACAGGAGAAGAGAAGGGAGTTCCACAGGCGAGAGGTGCGAGACATGAAGCTATTAGAGTAGAAGAGACGGCTAAATTTAGGAGTTTCGACGGTGAAGGAGTGAGAGCGGGATGCCAGCCTCGTAAGGCGCTGGAACTCATGACGTCTGGAAACCAGCGAATGCAGCTCCTCGGAGCAATTTCCATGAAAGTATTTGTAGAACAGACAGAGGGAGGCGACGGCGCGTCTGTGAGAAAGTGACTGTAGACGAGATGCCAGGGCAGGGACAACCATATTGCATATCCGCCTCTGGAGCCTATCAAGAACCCCGAAGCAAACAGAAGGGCGCCAGACCATATATGGCAGCAATACTACTCCATGCAAGGGCGAATTGTGGATTTGTATATCTGGAGGATCGACTCAGGGAGAAAAACTTCCTAGCGCGGCTCAGGGAGCCAACTTTCCTCGCAGTGGACGAGGCAATTGACTCGATGTATTTATTCCATCTCAGGTCAGCAGTCAACGTGAGACGGAGAAGCCGCAGAGAGTTGCTCTCGAGAAGTTGAGGGTCAGACATTCTAATGGAGGGAAGGGAAGGCATTCTGTGGTGATTAATAGAGAGCAGTTTTGTCTTAGAAACGTTGAAGTTGACCAGCCAATTCATGCCCCAGTTCACAATCGATTGGAGGTCCTTTTCGAGACGCACGGCCAGATGAGTTTTGTCAGTGAGACTAGATTTGTTTTTGAGGCAGGAATAAATTGTGGTGTCTTCCGCGTAGATGCCAACTTGGGAAGTTATGGCGTCAGGAAGGTCATTTATATAGATAAGGAATAGAGTGGGGCCTAGGATGGAGCCTTGAGGAACACCTGCATTCGTTGGATAGGAACTGGAGGAGAATCCGTTGAGAACGACCTTCAATTCACGGTTTGACAGGAATGATTGTATTACGTTATATAATCGACCCGTAATGCCATAACTCTGGAGCTTGCGAAGAAGGCCGGCATGCCAAACCCTATCAAATGCTTTGGAGATGTCTAGTGCCACGGCTCGGGCTTCCCCGTTATTTTGAAGAGCTCGGTAGACTGTTTCAATGATGGCCGTAAGCACGTCGGCTGTAGATCGGGCAAAGCGGAAACCATATTGCTTGTCTGAGAGCAGATTATGGGATGTGTTGTGGTTAACCACCCCGGTATTGATTAAGGATTCGAAGACTTTGCCGAAGAGGGGAAGGAGACTGATAGGAAGTAGTTGGAAGGGTCAGAGGGGTCGCCGGAGTTCTTGAAGACAGGGACGATCGAAGAGGACTTCCAGCAGTCAGGAAAACAAGATTCCTTGAGGCAGTCGTTGTATAGTTTAGAAAGGGCGGGCGCCAGTTCAGGCGCGCATTTCTTCAAGACAATGGCTGGTATCCTGTCTCCACCACTAGCCTTGTTGGGATCTAAATTGGAGATAACGGCCAGTACCAAAGATGGGGTTATGTTTAACCCACTCAATATGGCCTCAGCTCTAAGTGGGAAGTCGGGTATGGGTACACCGGAAGAGTCGAGCGTCGAATTGAATGAAAATTTCCGAGCAATGCATTCAGCCTTGTCGATAGAGGAGATCAGGACTTTGAACTGGTTGAATAAAGGAGGTATAGAGGGTTTGCAATTGTTCAATACGCTCTTGCAGAGACGCCAATAATCTTTGGAGCCAAATTTGCGAGATGAAAATATGAGTTATGAGTTACAAAAACCGGAAGATTAACCCTAAACCAGCCTCTCAAAAACCACCTAAACCCCTCAACATTTCGTTCTCCAACATCCGGAGCATTAGGACAAACAATACGTTCCTTCATTTGAGCCGCAAATAGCGATATCGTTGAGGACACGCTTACATTCGTTACGGGCGGAGGCAAAGAGACGTCTATTGCAATCAGACATGTCGCTACGGAATAGGTGGAAGTAGTGGTTCCTATGAGCAAGCAGCCGAGAACCAGGGGGAGGAGCGCGACTTGACCCTATATTTCTTTGGTGGGATGAAAGCGTCGATTCCAGCTTTAACCCAGGAAGAGACCTCAGAAGCACATTTTTGGACGGGGAGCTTAAAGACTCCATCCCAGGGGAAAGCTCGTTGATAGTAGAACGAAGTTCTAGTGGTAGGAGTTTCTTTATAGGAGGTAGAGTTGAAGGAGATGTTTACTGATACTACTGCATGATCAGAGTTACCAAGAGGGCAGAGTTACGAGGTGCTGCTGGATTCGGGGATGGAGGTAAAGCACAGGTCGAGAAAAGAGGCTTTTCAAATGAACGCAGATTTGATATTTGGGACTCACCGAGAATTGAAACCCTTACAGTTAGGTTATCAAGCAAACATCATACCAACTGTTCCACCGTGCCTCGGTGACGAAGATATTGCAAATCAGACTCAATATTTCTTTCAGACTCGATGAATTACTTAAATATAATTATCAAATCCTCCTAATAAGTTATATATATATATATACATACTATTTTTATTGGATCTGAATATTTGAGTAGACGCTTCGTATATTTCTTAATCTATATTTATTTAATTTAATCTCCCGAACTAAATATTCGAGAAATGTTATGAAATAAAATATGGGCCCTCCAGCCGGATTCGAACCCCTTACCAGGAGAAAACATCTTTAGATCTGAGGTGCATTAGAACGTCTTATCCACAGAGTTGAATAAGCGCGATTCTTTCTGAGACACTTCTTATCTCCGCAGTTTCGTATCTTAACGCAAACTAATATCTTTCCTCTATCAGTTAAGTAACGGAGCAGGCTTTAGAAATTCTCTCCTTGGTTGGCGGCCAGTTTAGTAAAAATTTATATTCAAGCTATATCCCCCCCACCAAAGGAAGATGTTATAGTTATTTCAACAAGAGAAATGTGCATATTTTAAAGAGAAGAAAAAAATTCCGCAAACGTTATTGGATATAATGTGGATTTTTAAAACATATATTATACTGCTCTAAAAACATAACAAAATTTACTATGACATTAAGTCTTTCTTGTTCTATGTGTCGTTTTCCTCTAGAACGTGCGCAATCATGGCTCTCCACTATTTCGTATCTTTTGTTGTTCTTAGTATGTATTTTTCTTTTAAATAATCTATAACAATCCATTTTCCGCCAAATCAAAAGGGACAAAGGGAAAAAGCGAATAACCTACCTTACACATTTTAATAAATGGATGGTAGATGAATGAGTGGCAAGGATAAAAATAAAAAAAAACAAAGATTACTAAGTGCTATAAACTAAAAGACGTTGTGGAGATTCATGATCATGTATGGGGTATATAAAATAATTCTTTCGTTCATTTCTCCATGTGTATTTTTTAGATTCTTTTTGAGTCTTTGTTTGTTTTATTTTTCGTCATGCTTTTTGTTTCTTCCACCTTCTTTGTTCTTTCCCTTCCTTTCCATTTTTATTTTTTTGCCTTTTGTTAATCCCACCCCCACCATATTTCTTTTCTTCAAAGCTGCAGTCTAATTAACTTCCTAAATCCACAGATGGCTATAAATTCTTCTTAACTGGATTAGCCCTTTGCTGAAGTGACTACGATTACGACAACTGTATTATTTGGTTTATACACAGATTATATGATTATCGCTCTTGCCTGCTGGTAAGATGCTCAGCATTTTCGGGATTACTGCTTTTATTGCAATTCACCTCGACACCTTGCTCTTACGATCGCTAGTTTCTTATTCGGTGTTGTTAGTATTGTTAACCGAATAATATAATCATATATATATATATATATATATATATATATATAGGTAACTATACTCGTCTGGAAAAACCTTCGAATTTTTGATTTGCCAATAATCAAATCAATCTCGAAGGAAAAAAAAAGGTTTAAAAAAAAAAGAAAGAACCAGGAACATGAAAGTCTGTCGAAAAAATCACACAGATACAGGTTTGAAGCCCAAAGAAAAAAAAACCGACACGAGTAAACAACTAACTAACAAAAGAGCTCAATACAACCGTAGAGCAAACCTAGTCAAACCTAGTGAGCCAGACAAACCTACCCAGGTTTCACCTAAGCGGATCGTCTGGGGAAAGCTGGGTTTCCTTGACGATCCGCTTAGGTGAACAAAAGAAAAATTAAATAAAAACTTAACCTTAGTAACTTGTCTGTCGTTTTTAACGAAACATGCATAAACATAGGATTGCTGCCTAAATATACAACTACACACACACACACACACACACACACACATATATATATATATATATATATATATATATATATATATATATATATATATATGTATAAGCCAAACCCTCTAAATTACAACAATTTTCAACACTAATATTGATCTTTTCACCACCTTATGCATGCAGATATTATTTTGGGAAGAAATCACACGCCCATATGTATTATCAAGTCGTTACAACTATGAAAACCTTTCTTTTTTTAGCTTACCTTCAACCGTGATCAATATATAGTAATACTTATTTTAGAAAGGACAGTTATGGTAACAAACCTCTCCAACCCAGCATCAAGTGCCAAAAAAAATAAAATAAAAATCGACGAATATTTTCACTCCGTTCTACAAGCAGCTGTTCCTTTTCCAGCAACCACACCCTAACCATTTTTGTTGGATATGGGTAGGGACGTGTTGTTCATTAGGAGTGTTACAGCACATGCCACGCCCCTGTCCTCATGGTGAGGCCTTGGTGAGGAGGCAAAGGAGAAGGTAACGAGTGCAGTCGAGACAGGTGGGAGGAACAAATATGGTGCCTGCTATAAATGTAAGTATAATCAGAGTCGGTGCCCCGACGCACCTGTCATATGATTCACTGAATCCGATTGTATGGATACGGAGACAGTTTTTTGTTCAGAGAAGTGTGCCACGTATTACTACTTGTCACACACCTGTATCTATTAGACAAAGGCGTGTAAGTGAGAATATATATGTCAAAAACACAAACAAAAACGCATGCAAACATACACACTGCCATCTCACATACATACATACATACATACATACATACATACATACATATATACATACATACATATATACATATATGAAATGTTGAAAGCTTCTGTCGACCAAAAAACATTTTCTAAAAAATCTGTTTCGCTATATTGAGCAGATTTTGAAAAATGGGTCGAGAGTGGAGACACCAACTGTTCAAAACTACATTCATATATATATATATATATATATATATATATATATATATATATATATATGTATATATGTATGTGTATATAGGTGTGCGTTTGTGCCTATCTATTTATCTATCTATCTATCTATCTTCT
>CAHIKZ030000302.1:2362500-2382500 GCA_903632075.3 Acanthosepion pharaonis
ATATTTTTGCCTTTCCTTACCTTTAAAGTAGTGCCCTTTGCCATGCTGATGTTGCTACATGCCTTACTTCTTGCCTATCTCACACTGCGAATTTTTTCTAAGCTCTATACTAAACATTAAACCTGTTACGAAAAAAGAACTAAACAAAATGAACACAAAACGATCAGCTTTAAAAAAGGACTCGTAACTGGAAAAATCAGAATCAACGTTGAGTTTAAGCAAGCGAATGAGCCAATTGGAGTAAAATGCCATGCAGATTTAAATCTTTCCCACTTGTGACGAATGCAGCTATCGAATTTTTTTTTCATGCTAGTTAACATTCGTGTCAGTCAGCTGTTGGCTCTTACGCTGGCCAATAGAATCTTCCTGCCTATTCGTGGCAGCCAGCTATAGGCTCTCCCTCTGGTCAGTAGAAAATGGCTGCAAACTACATGAAAACTGCCGTAGAAGCATGAACAAATCGATTATTTCCACTATCGATGGGAGTTGGGAAATGCAAAGTCGATCTTGGCCTTCCCGCTAACTTGGAGCATGTGCATGCAAATTTTGGTGCAAATCCGTCGAAAATTGCAGCCGTGCATTCGTTACACACACACACACACACACACACACACACACACACACACACACACACCCTGCCTTTTATAGATAAAGATAAAAAGAATCTGTTCAATGAATTATGCACTCTTATTTTGAAAAATGATCTCTTCTATTTAATAAATGTATTATTTATTTGAATCGAACTATCTGTCCTAGGGTGTAAATGAGTAACTGATATATTGTAGATGATATTGATATAGAAATAAACAAAAAATGATTTGCAATTATTTGTTGCTGTGTTTATACATAACCTCTGATGTCGATAATATTAATACGCTTAACTTAGATTACAGGATATACAATTAAGATCTACTTCTGGATTACCTAATTTTCCTTCCTCTTCTTCTTCGGTTTCGTTTGATTTGTTTTATGGTACATAAACCAAAACTGGTTATTTAATGCCGACAGTTTTAATTGCAGCTAATATATTTATTCCTTCAAAAATGAATTGCTGGTAATATTTTTTACAAAATATTTCTGGTATTAAACCTATTTTTACACTTTCAGTTTTGGGGTTAACTATTTGCCCTGACAGGTGCTACCGCCCTGGGTCAGGGTGGACATGGGGACACCAGCAATTAGTTCCACACTCCTCAAATCCTTATGATTAGAGGTCTTGCAGTTTGACGTACTTTATCGTCTTACCCAGGACGCTGCTGCTCCTGTTGCTGCTGCCGCTCCTGCTGCCGCTCCTGCTGCTGCCGCCTCCTCTTCTTCTTCTTCTTCTTCTTCTTCTTCTTCTTCTTCTTCTTCTTCTTCTTATTTCTACGTTTTTATACTTTATAACTACTTATGCTTCTATTTCACCTAATTTTCCTACTTTTTCTCCTTCTTCTACATCTTCTTCGTCTTCTTCCTCTATTATTTCTAAGTTTTCTCCCTTTATGACTACTTACGTTGCTATTTCAAGTTATTTGTCTTCATGTACTTTTTTTACTCCTTTTCTACTTCTTCTTTTTCTTCTTTCATTACTTCAATATTTTCTAATTTTGTAACTAATTATGCTTCTATTTAACCTAATTTTCCCTCCTTTTTTCTTCTTTTTTCTTCTTCTTCTACTTCTTTTTCTTCTATTAATTATACGTTTTCTCGTTTTATAAATACTTAGCTTCTATTTCACCTAATTTCCTTCTTTTTCTTCATTTTCTTCATCTACTTCTTATTTTGTCTTCTTCTTCTCCTTCTCCTTCTCCTTCTTCTCCTTCTTCTTCTTCTTCTTCTTTTCTTCTTTTCTCCTTCTTTTACTTCTTTTCTACTTCTTATTTCTTCTTTTCTAATTCTTTTTCTTCTTTTCTACTTCTTTTTGCCTTCTTTTCTTCTTTTCTCCTTTTTTTCTTTTCTACTTTTTTCTTCTTTTCTCCTTTTTCTACTTTTCTACTTTTTTTTCTTCTTTTCTTCTTTTCTCCTTCTTATTTCTTCTTTTATTACTTCGACATGTTCTGCTTTTATAACTATTTATGCTTATATTTCACCTTTCTTCTTTTCCTCCTTCTTCTCCAACTTCTTTTTCTTCTATTAATTATGCGTTTTCTTCTTTTATATCAACTTCTGATTCTATTTAATTTTCTTTCTTTTTCTTCGTCTTGTATTACTTCTCCGTTTTCTTTTTATAACTTCTATTTCACCGAATTTTCCTTCTTTTTCTTCTCCTGCTTCTTCTTCTTCTTCTTTTCCTACTTCTACATATTCGATTACTTCGACGTGTTTTTATAACTACTTCTCCTTTAACGTCTCATAATTTTACTTATTCTTTCCTCTCCTTCTTCTATGTGCCAGAACCCTTTAAGAAAATAGAGAACAGGGCTCTCCAAAACATCCTGTCATTTGTAGTTCTTGATAGTAATCTGGTCGTAAATTTTGGCCTTTTGTTATCTCCCTAAACCCTGTTCTATTATCCATTGAGACAAGCTTGTTAGGAAGGATATGCATCTGTTATTTTGCTATCAGTATAACCTGTGAGTGTCAAATTTGCTAAGCCATTTTCCCAATTATGTTCCCTAAAATTCTAAATTCACTGTTTATGATGTTATCTATAAGTGACCTTTTTGTTTCCATTTTCTCTGAAACTCCAATCTCCACAACTTCCTATGTTTGTAGCTCTAAGTAATATTTGTCCCTTTACTAACAGTCATTGTAACAGTTCTGTCATCAATTTACACAGTTTTTTTTTTTAGTTAGGTTAATCATTGTTTAATTCTACTAATAAATAAGACTTGCGAGTGTCAAATTCTCCAAGACTTTTATCATTAATTGCAGTCCCTGTTCTGCCAACCATTTACTCAAGTATGTTAGGTAGGATACTCACTGTTTCCCTCTTGCCTTCAATATGTCCTCTGAGTGTCAAATTCTCCAAGCCCTTTATTATCAATCCCAGTCCCTGTTCTGTCATCCATTTACACAAGCTTGTTAGGTAGGTTACTCACTGTTTCCCTCTACTCCTCTTGCCTTCAATCTGTCATGTGAGTGTCAAATTCACCAAGCCCTTTATTATCCATCCCAGTCCCTGTTCTGCCATCCATTTACACAAGCTTGTTAGGTAGATTACTCACTATTTCCCTCTACTCCTCTTGCCTTCAATATGTCCTGTGAATGTCAAATTTTCCAAGCCCTTTATTATTAATCCCAGTCCATATTCTGCCATCCATTTACACAAGCTTGTGAAGTAGGTTACTCACTGTTTTCCTCTGGTCCTCTTGGCTTTAATATGCCCTGTGAGTGTCAAATTCTCCAAGCCCTTTATTATCAATCCCAGTCCCTGTTCTTCTATCCATTTAAACAAGCTTGTTAGGTAGGTTACTCACTGTTTCCCTCTACTCCTCTTGCCTTCAATATGTCCTGGGAGTGTCAAATTCTCCAAGCCCTTTATTATCAATCCTAGTCCCTGTTCTGCCATCCATTTACACAAGCTTGTTAGGTAGATTACTCACTGTTTCCCTCTACTCCTCTTGCCTTCAATATGTCCTGTGAGTGTCAAATTCACCAAGCCCTTTATTATCCATCCCAGTCCCTGTTCTGCCATCCATTTACACAAGCTTGTTAGGTAGATTACTCACTATTTCCCTCTACTCCTCTTGCCTTCAATATGTCCTGTGAATGTCAAATTCTCCAAGCCCTTTATTATTAATCCCAGTCCATATTCTGCCATCCATTTACACAAGCTTGTGAGGTAGGTTACTGACTGTTTTCCTCTGGTCCTCTTGCCTTCAATATGTCCTGTGAGTGTCTAATTCTCCAAGCCCTTTATTATCCATCCCAGTCCCTGTTCTGCCATCCATTTACAAGCTTGTTAGGTAGGTTACTCACTGTTTCCCTCTACTCCTCTTGCCTTCAATATGCCCTGTGAGTGTCAAATTCTCCAAGCCCTTTATTATCAATCCTAGTCCCTGTTCTGCCATCCATTTACACAAGCTTGTTAGGTAGGTTACTAAATGTTTCCCTCTACTCCGCTTGCCTTCAATCTGTCATGTGAGTGTCAAATTCACCAAGCCCTTTATTATCCATCCCAGTCCCTGTTCTGCCATCCATTTACACAAGCTTGTTAGGTAGATTACTCACTATTTCCCTCTACTCCTCTTGCCTTCAATATGTCCTGTGAATGTCAAATTTTTCCAAGCCCTTTATTATTAATCCCAGTCCATATTCTGCCATCCATTTACACAAGCTTGTGAAGTAGGTTACTCACTGTTTTCTCTGGTCCTCTTGGCTTTAATATGCCCTGTGAGTGTCAAATTCTCCAAGCCCTTTATTATCAATCCCAGTCCCTGTTCTTCTATCCATTTAAACAAGCTTGTTAGGTAGGTTACTCACTGTTTCCTCTACTCCTCTTGCCTTCAATATGTCCTGGGAGTGTCAAATTCTCCAAGCCCTTTATTATCAATCCTAGTCCCTGTTCTGCCATTTTTTTTACACAAGCTTGTTAGGTAGATTACTCACTGTTTCCCTCTACTCCTCTTGCCTTCAATATGTCCTGTGAGGTCAAATTCAGCAAGCCCTTTATTATCCATCCCAGTCCCTGTTCTGCCATCCATTTACACAAGCTTGTTAGGTAGATTATTTCACTATTTCCCTCTACTCCTCTTGCCTTCAATATGTCCTGTGAATGTCAAATTCTCCAAGCCCTTTATTATTAATCCCAGTCCATATTCTGCCATCCATTTACACAAGCTTGTGAGGTAGGTTACTGACTGTTTTCCTCACTCCTCTTGCCTTCAATATGTCCTGTGAGTGTCTAATTCTCCAAGCCCTTTATTATCCATCCCAGTCCCTGTTCTGCCATCCATTTACACAAGCTTGTTAGGTAGGTTACTCACTGTTTCCCTCTACTCCTCTTGCCTTCAATATGCCCTGTGAGTGTCAAATTCTCCAAGCCCTTTATTATCAATCCTAGTCCCTGTTCTGCCATCCATTTACACAAGCTTGTTAGGTAGGTTACTAAATGTTTCCCTCTACTCCGCTTGCCTTCAATATGTCTCGTGAGTGTCAAATTCTCCAAGCAATTTTATATTAATCCCAGTCCCTGTTCTGGCATCGATTTACATATGTATGTTAGGTACGTTACACACATTTTCCTCTGGTCCTCTTGCCTTCAATTTTCTACGTCTGTCAAATTCTCTAGGCTCTCTTTTCTAAATATGTGCACTTTAAATTTTCATTTCCCATGGTTTAATACAAGTGTTCGGTTTGTTTCCATTTTTTGTCGTTGTTTATATGTTCAACACATCGTATTCTCAGCATCCTTTAGGATTTCGTTTGCTTTAAGTCCTCTTGACATTACGTAACTGTTCATTAATCTTTTCTTTGATTCTAACAAAATTTTCTTAATACGTTTGGGAAAGTGAAAGCCCATGGGTCGTTGTAAGGATCACACTTTTTCGAACATTGCGTATTTGTGCTACAGAATTTCAAGTATCTGTACCAAATCACAGAAATAAAATCATTTGAGGACTTCCAAAAGCAGCAACTAGTAAAATGTATTACACATGTAACTCAAATAGAAATTAATGACCTAATCAAGATGTTGAGATTTCACACTATAAAATAAAAATGCGCATCGACACATAAAAAATGATACAGGGGGTACTCGACTTACGTCGGAGATCCGTTCCTACAATGTGGCGTAACTTGATTTTCGACGTAGGTCGGAACTCACCCACATATGCACCTACGTGTCGGCATTAAGCTTGGTAGCCCTAATTAAGGGCAAACTGTTCTCCAAGAACAACACATACGGAGATATCGAATGTAGCACAATCCACTATGGCGTATAGCCTGTGAAAAAGCAACGCCGTCTTCCTCATAAAGCGCGGCAAGATGACGTATTATATGATGGGAGATGTCACCGTAACCACGAAACGTCGTAGGTTGGTTCCGACGTAACCCGAGGACTTTCTTTACTCGTGATAAGAAGGCATTTTGTTGCAATTAACGATGACGTGTCTTTTTCTGACCTCGACAGAAATAACATCGTTGAAAGGTTTAACTTTAAAGTAAATAAGAATTTTAACCGTTAAAAAGGTCACTATGAATTACAAAAAAAAAAAAAATCTCTAAAATGGAAAATTTATTCCCTGCACTTTTCGGAATCCCTTAAAAAATCATTTTTCATCCACAACTTTTAGCACCCGAAGAAATTACATAACTAACAATGGTCAGCCAGCGTATTCATTTCCGGTATTCTAAAATGACACAACTTTAACCGAAACAATCTTTTTCAGCCAATTAAAAAGAAATTAAAGAAACACCTCCATGTAGCCAATCTTTTAAGAAAGACAGCAGTGTAAGGTAGAATGATCCAGAACAAAAAATGTCGGCAAACAAATTGTTTTGCTCTCCCTTTGATACAATTCCAAGGACAAACGCGATACGACCCAACATCAAAAGAAACCGACTTTGATATTTGGTAGCAGTAGAAATTAACTTTCAAAAATTCAACTTTCATACGTAGACTATTTCTTTTTAATACTTTCAAATCAAATGAAAACATGACGCTATCTGATTTCATGGATTTTAATCATTCAATTCGATTTCATACAAAATATTTTTCTTCCTTACACTCTAAATAAAGGAATAAAATGGGATCCCAGACAACCGAGCTAAGAAGGCCTTCCGGATAAAAGTAATTGGTTATAAAGTCCGGATATGAGGGGTTATATTTAGATTAAAATAAAAGAACTGAAATCATGTTTAACATTTATTTTCAATGTTTTATAGTAAACAAAATAAGCTAATGGTGAGTGAAATATAACGGAACTGATTTTAAGAAAAAAAGAAATAAATTATATAATGTTAATGAAAATTTATTAAATTAATTATACCACGTATGCAAGACAAATAATGTAACGAGGATTTTTTAATTACTGTTGCATGATGATTATTTCTCTTCTAATGTCATTCTCAACTTTTTCTGCATTTCGTTTTGCTTTTGTTCTTGAAACCTTTTAAACGAAAAACACTCTTTAAAACCGCGTGCGTTATTGCAATCGTCATAGCTGAATGATGGCTTTCTTTCCATAAAATTGACAACCTTTTCAATAGATTTTCCAATTTCAGTTCAGGTTTCATCACAATCATGCATCTCGTCGCTATCTTGTTGCAGATGTATTTCGTTTTCAACATTTACTCTTATTCCCATCATCTTTTTTACCAATACAAGCCTTTAGGGTGAAAAAAGCATGAGCAATTATCCAATGTAAATTATCTGAAAAACAGAAATTTCAAATCAGTTACATATCACCTAAATATTTCAAATATACATATCAAAATTATGTCCGGATATGCGGGATTCCGGATACGAGGCACTCCGGATATGAAGAATTCCGGATACGAGGGATTCTACTGTATTACCAAACGATATTTGACACTACATTTCTCTTCGAACTGTTTGGAATCTAAATAATAAATAATCCAATTATAATTGTTCTTGACCATTCCTTGGTTACGTCATTCGAACACCTCATAAATAATGGACAATTCTGTGTTTTTAATGCGTGGAAAGATAGAAATAGATAATACTTGGTTTCAGTAAGAAAATGAAAGAAAGAAAGAAAGAAAGAAAGAAAGAAAGGAAAATAGATGTGAAGAAAGAGAATTAGATTAAGCTGATAAGAACAGATACTACATTTTGAGCTCAACAAAAAGGTTGAGAAGTTTTAGCAGCTTCGATAAATGCTCCATTTTTCAGACGGAGAGCTCGTAAATAATCAACTATTTCATTTTGATTGTGTAGATAAACAAAACATGTTTATGCATGAATGAATCAAAGAAAGAAAGAAAGAAAGAAAGAAAGAAAGAAAGAAAGAAAATGTTGTTGAAGTCTGTTTCAGTGCAATGGAAAAGTTGTCAATTTCAAATCTTTTCATTTGTACCCACTTCTTAAAATAACGGCCAGCATTCATATTTAAGATTGTTATTGCAATATTTTGTTAAAGGTTTTAAACTGAAATATTTCACGATACGATGGGAGAATTTCTAAGGATACCATAGTACTCTCAATCAGCTTATTCAATCATTTCAACTTAAAAATTAAAATTCATCAGAAAATTCAAATAGGAAAGCCGTGAAATTTCCTAGTATATACAGGATGACCCCCCAAAACGGAATTTTTGAAGTGCGTATTGCCAGACATGAGCAAGTGGCAACACTGCGAGACAGTAACCTTGAGCAATTAAACATTTCACCATTTAGAATTCAAGAGGAAATTCACAGTATCCCAGCTGAGATGTTGCAGCAGTCAATGAGGAATCTCAACAGATTTCAAGAATGCATTCGTACAGGAGGACGCCATCTACAGGACGTAATTTTAAAAAAATTAAAATTCCATCATTGTTTCTTAAACGGCATATTTTAAGGTTTCAATTTCTATGAATAAAATATTTTTCTTCCATCACTCTTGGTTTTATTGGATTGTTAGAAAGTTCCCATTTTTGGGGGTCACCCTGTATAATAAACTTAATTTGCTGTTATGCCAGTGTTATTTGCTTTTTTTATATATTTTTCTATCCAATTACAAATATTTAAAAGTCTTAACTCATTAAGCCTATTCCTCAAACGTCCACCAAGCATGTAAAAGCTTGTGATATCTTTCACTTAAAAGCACCACCTCAGTTAAAATTTATATATAAAATTATTTGACTTCCATTAGTCTGTCCGTCTGTCCGACACAGCCTCTAAAATAGCCATACATTGACCGATCGAAATCAAATTTCGGGGAGAAGTGCAAAAAGGTTAGGTGGTACAAAATACAGTTGGTTTTACTAGAGTGCATAAAAATCGCGAAGTAGGGTTTTTGTCAAAGTATTTTTTTCCAAATAAATCAGCTTGTTCAAATTTCATCGATTGGTATGCGAAAATGAACGAAACGTAGAGTTTGTAAATTTCGACCAAAATATTGGAGTTAACTTCAATAATATCAAATACTGTGATTGATTTTAACACGCCCATGCGTGTTGCAAAATGAAAATTCTAGTTTGGTAAATGTCACGTTAAACAGCCACATTAATATATTTATTCGTTTATGGACCGATTTCTCAGTGTCGATGAAGTAATGATATTTTAAAATAATATCAAGTGTTGCAAGCAATGGTTTTATTGAAAACGAAGAGGTTAAAGCCCACCCTAAAACAGAGCCAAGTCTGTTCATATATGTCTATCTCTGTCTGTTCATGGCTCTCTATCTGTTTTCTCTCTATCAATTTTAGACTGTTCATTTCTCCCTTTCTGTCTATACATTTATTCCAATCTCTTTATATCTATCTCATTCTGTCCGTATCCTTCTGCCTATGCCTGATCCCCTCTTCATTTTTCTATTGAAATTTGGTGATTTGGCCAAAGTGTAAGTTCTAAACAGACAAGGTTATGATTACAGTACACATCTATCGTCTGTCGTGAGAGGCTTTAAGTGCTGCTTTCAAATGAAACGAGTTCTTTATTATAAGTAGCAAACCTGCTGTGTTTTATCATTGTAACACATAGCCTAATATGACAAAGATCATATAATAGGTTAGGAGACATCATCACGTCTTATACAACGTGCTCTGACCGTGGTTAGAGCGCACACGAGTCCAAGCGGACCCTAATTGACTTTATGTGAGTTGAGAAGAATCTGGTGTTTACAGTCAAAAGTAAACCCTAAAATAAACTATTCAAATAAAATGGCTACCCTCTAACGAAAATGAAATAGGGAAAATAAATAAATAAATTTTGTGGAAATCAAGTGCCATTTTCTAGTGGCAGGCTTATATAAGGATCGTCACAGTTAGAATTGGATATTGTTTGGAACCACCTATTGACGAGTTACGAGTTGATGTCGAGATGGGCAATAGGGTGACAGGATATTATAAGTTCTCGCCGGTGGAAAGGAAGATCTGTTTCTGTCGTGACAGAAATAACAGTGAAGTCGGGCAAAGTGTCATCTAGCCATCCTGAGACGATGTCGTATGAATCCGTGAGTCGTTGTCGTCGGCGGCATCCCTCCGTCTCGGGAGACGATGGAGTAGCACTACGCTGGAGTGTCCTCTCCAGTGCGTTACGAGGCTGGGTGGGATGTATGGAGAACTATAGCTGCCCGGACGTCTAGCTCCCCGTCTCGGCCTTGCTAGCAGAGTCCAAAGGAGAGGATGAAAGCAATACAGTTTGGTACCAGCCAGCTGGAGGAGTTGCCGGAAGGTAAGCGCATAGTACCGTCCATCCGCCTTAGGGGCTCCACTCCGGATTTGTTTAGGGCTTACTCCTCAGCCTTTTCTTCTCTCAAAGATTTCCACAATGCAGTGGAGCTATTTAACCCATAACTGAGATGATGATTTAATCCGTTAGTGATAACCAAATATCTTGGGAAAAGAATTTACGTTTTTTTTTTATTTATTTATTTTTCAGTGTGGCGATGTATTCTTTTGCTTCTTTTTTTTTGTTTTGTTTTCTTTTTTTTTTCGCCTTCCGGTCCCTCGTGAAAGCTAAACGATCCGTTTCCCCAGTTTTCTTTTTGGACAGACCGACTCAAACGACGATCGAAATAGAACATGGGATGTTTATTTCTCCACTCAATGAAAAACTAGGAAAGTTTCGTATAGTTATGCTTATATACAGGGTGTTTCACGATTGAAACACATATCTTGGGGAAAAGAATTTGCGTTTTTTTTTATTATTATTATTATTTCTCAGTATGGCGATGTATTCTTTTGCTTTGTTTTGTTTTGTTTCGTTTTTTTTTTCGCCTTCCGGTCACTCGCGATCCGTTTCTCCAGTTTCCTTTTTGGATAGACATGTTTATTTCTCCTGTCAATGAAAGACTAGGAAAGTTCCGTGTAGTTATGCTTACATACAGGATATTTCACAA
The DNA here is from genome assembly GCA_903632075.3 of Acanthosepion pharaonis. Taxonomy (NCBI): domain Eukaryota; kingdom Metazoa; phylum Mollusca; class Cephalopoda; order Sepiida; family Sepiidae; genus Acanthosepion; species Acanthosepion pharaonis. The sequence continues at coordinate 2,373,431 of CAHIKZ030000302.1, forward strand.
TTGTAGCAACAAAGCAGTGGCCTCTCCGATGGGGAGAACTCGAGAAGCGCCTGGGCCTTGATGAGGAGGAACAGTGGTTTCAGTGCTCCTCATCACACTGATAATGTTACCATGGCATATGTCCGTGAAATGTTTAGGGATCGTCTCATCAGCCTCAGTACTGAAGTGGAATGGGAACCTCACTCGCCTGACGTGAACCCCGTCCCACTAGATTTCTTCCTCTTGTAGTTCCTCAAGAAAAACATCTAATAAGGCAACCCTCGCACCATTGCGGCACTGAAGGCAGCTATCACCGAGAAGATTCAAGCGATCACCCAGGAGGAATGTGTACGCGTTATCAACAACTTTGCATTCAACAATACCTCCAACTGAACAGCGGACATCTGAAGCGTGTATTCTTGGGCTCCTCTTGATATTTTTGGTTTATTTTTTAGAGTAAATGGCTGCATATCTTAAAATGTTATCCTTTTACCTTTTAATAAGTGTAATCTCCGTTACTTTATCATTTGCTGTCTTTGATTTTTACCCGATCGTTTTGTTTAAAAAATTGTGAAACACCATGTACACTTTTCTTATTCTCCAGTTCTATTCCCATATAATTACTACGTATTTTAGAGATTACAAAATACCCCATTATTTATTAGGTATTGACAGGGCCTAATGGCGTGTGGACTAACGAAGGGAGGGACAATTATAATTAGACTATATACTTTTTAGAATCCAAACAATTCGAATAGAAATATAGTGTTAAATATTGTTTGGTATTACTCCTTTGTTTAGAGTGTAAGGAAGAATTATGAAAAGGTAAAAACCTATTGTCTTTCAATTCTTTTCCTCTGAATGGATAATGATATCATGGAGGTTTTGGAGACCATTAATAACGATCGAATGTATATTAACGATTAAATTCTAATTTAAATAGGATTTATTTTTCGAATGCCATTTTCCCGCTTTCGAAGCCTAATTGATACATTTGATGAACCTACTGTAGAGTTGACTTAACGAGTCTGAGACCGGCCGTATTTATACACCGCCGGTGAAGACCGGTGTTTTCCCAAACCCCGGGACCGTCCCACCAATCGTCCTTCTTCTCTACACCTACAAGCACATAAAAATAATTCTATTTATTTATCATAGGTTCTACAGCGTGACTGTGTTACCTTTGTGTTTCTTCTGACTCCCTCTTCTGATCTATATTAACAAAGTTGCAAATAAAGTAGTCCTCCACACCTGCAATATAGGTTCAAACAAAACAACTTTACCGCTCCCCTTGTAAATAAAAGCTATAAAACCTATATTGTGAATAATTGTTTACTACTATCTATCTATCTATCTATCTATCTATCTATCTATCTATCTATCTATCTATCTCTCAATATATTCATATCTATCTATCTATCTATCTATCTATCTATATCTATATATATATATATATATATATATATATATATATATATATATAATATGATCCTAATATGATCTATCTATCTATCTATCTATATATATATATATATATATATATATATATATATATATGTCTTAATATGATCCTATCGATCTATCTATTCATCTATCTATCTATCTATCTATCTATCTAACAATCTTAATATGATTCTATCTATCTCAATATATTTATATCTATCTACCTATCTATCGTAATATGATCCTATCTACCTGTTTATCTATCTATCCATCTATTTTAATATGATCCTATCTATCTATCTATCTATCTATCTATCTATCTATCTATCTATCTATCTATCTAACAATCTTAATATTATCTATCTATCTATCTATCTATCTATCTATCTTCATCTCTATCTCTATCTGTGTATCTACCTATCTATCTCTCTCAGCCTGTTCCAATACTTTTCTCTTTATCTACCCCAGTCTATTATAATCAGTCCTTATCTATCTATCTATCTATCTATCTATCTATCTATCTATCTATCTATCTATCTCCACACACACACATATGTATGTATATATATATGTGTGTGTGTGTGTGTGTGTGTGTGTGTAACCATTTCAGTCTGTTCATATATGTCTATCTATCTCAGTCTGTTCATATATCTCTAACAGTTTTATTCTCTCTATCAATTTCAAACTGTTCATTTCTACCTTTCTAACTATATATCTATCTATTTCAATCTCTTTATATCTCTTTCCTTCTGTCCGTATCTATCTGCCTATACATACCCACCTCTCTTCATATATCCATATCTATCCAGTTATCTATGTCTATATCGATTGGTGTATAGTCGGGATGAATTCCGCCAACTTTATGTCTACTCTGCCAATTACACAGGCAATGACAAAGGCGTTTTACAAATAAAAGTCAAATGGCTCTCAACGTGTTTTTTTCTTTTGTAACACGAATGATCAGCCACATTTTCCACTTGTTTAAACTTTCATTCTTGCAACTGATCAATGAGCGGACCTATGATTTCCCTCCCTTAACAGATGTCACCTCAATCGCTTTGGACTGGTTAATTAGTTTAAGGAACCGCTGGCAACACGTGGTAACTTCATCTCTTTAAACAATTCATTTATGACAGTATCACCGCATTTCTGTCTCCAAAATTTGTTAACAATGAAAGTAGAACTTTCTTTGTTTTCTTTATGCGCCATGTCCTTGCAGTGCGAAGTGACGGGTTATGATTCTCTACAACTTCCTATCTTTTGTTGGTCTACGTAACTCTTACATTTCTGTTGGTACTCGGACATTTGACCGACGGACATTTAACCGAATGGACATTTAGCCGAAAACATAGTGGCGTACTTACATGTGTCTATCACACTCTTTATCGTAAAGTGCTACATATATTTATATTTATTTACCATATTAATTTATAATCTTTCCATTTTTTTTTGACAGGCTTTTTTTTACATCTATTCTATATATATATTATACTTTACTCCAATTATTACTTTAAGACGATAAGTATTTTAAGAAAAAGCACATTTTACAACAGCAAAAATCTTAAGCTTTTACGATATGAAAGATCTTTCAATTTTGCTACTGATGATCATTATCTTAAAAGGATGAACTAGCTTTTATCATTTATTTTCTGCAATCATTTTTTTTAATCAAAAATTAAACACAACCTTACGCCAATCACTAAGAAATGGCCTTCAAGGAGGCCTAACTTGAATCCTATTGAAAATCTATGGCAAGAATTGAAAGTTCGAATAAATCGTCGGTAACAAAAAAAACAAAAAAAACTTCAGGAATTAGAACGTGTAACCATTGAATGTAATAAAATCCCAGAAAAGACTTATTCAAATCTCAATAAAAACTTTAGAAAACGATTGCATCAAGTTATAGGGGATCTTCTGTGAACAATTGTCCACACCAATATATTCATAGTACAGAAATGTACAATTATTAGACCTATTCTTCCTTATAATAGTCCTCTGACGGGTTTTATCAAGGCAAAGGTAAAGGATTTAATTTTCAGCAAGTATTTATAAACAAAATTAAAAATGTTTGTTTTTAATTTTATTCTTTTTAATTTAAGAGACGCTCATGAAAATTCATCAGGTTAACTGAAAAGTCTAGGTAAATTATGGAGGATACTAAATTGGAAATGAAATAAACGATCAAGCAAAGCAAAGATAATAAAATGAAACAGAATAACATTAGTAAAATGTTTTATAATTTAATAATCATGGCCACCCGATCGTATTCTAGAACACTGGTCTGCTTGGATGGCACGCCAATCTCTGTTGCAGGTACCTGCTCAGGTGATTTTTTTTGTGTTTTATAAACACCCACAAAGCCCACCTGTGGTTTATATTGCAATTATGTGGAGTGGGAGTTTCTAGGATAGAGCGCAGTTTCTGGCGTGAACATCGGTCACGATGACTTGTGACTTGTGTCCTAGCAAAACCATTGACGATATTCGAAAAGAGTCTTTTACTCATTTCACTCACAGAACTTCAAGCCGTGGGGTGGTTTCTCACGCACTTTTCAAAGGTGTCCCACCCTGGTATCGCCTCCCCAAGTTTATATCATCAAGAAGACACCTTCATGCAAAATCGACCATGGTGAGATTCGAACCCGCAATTCATGGTCAAAAAACGAAAAGTTCTACGTATTCGGCCGAGAATGGGAGGTTCAAGCGTAGCCCATTTGGCGTCGCTGATTCGGCGTAGCCGATTCGACGTTGAATTCCTGAAAGGTGTTGCTCATAATTATGAAATGAAGAAGTAATTTCTAAGATTAAATAGTTTTACTAAGTACAATATTTTTAAATTAAGTTTTTTTTTAATTTAAATTATTCCATTAGTGTTTTAATAGGATCCTTGATTTCCTAAATAAATAAAAAGTCATATTGAAAGTTGGGTGGTTTTAATGCTTTTATCCTTTTTTGTAGGGTTGCCTCCGGTCAAAGACAGTGACTTCGAAACAGTCTGACGCCTTGGACAAAGAAAATTGCTTTTGGGAACAAGTATTATGGAGTGATGAAACAAAAACAATGAGCTTTTTGAACATGATGTATAGAATATTTGGCGCAAGAAAGAACACAGTGGAAGCATTAAAACATAAAGGTGACTTGATGATATTTTGATATTGTTTTAGCTGAAGGGGGACTGGACAATTAATTGCAATAAGATCAATCGTTGATGTTTTTATCGTGCTAAAGAATGTGCTTGGTAGTCACTAGAGTATTCGTTTCACCTGGCGTACTTGTATAATGTACGTATGTCCACCTGTATTAATAAACAAATTCTATTACTCACTTGCCTTGGTAAAAATACAAAAAGCGACTTTCTATGTGTGCGTTTTTTTTTTTTTTTTTACTGTATGTGTGTGTATATATATATATATATATATATATATATATATATATATATATATATATATATATATATATATATTTCATAATGTGTTATTTCTTAATCATTTCTCCCAATCAAGGCAATAACGCCACAAAGACGCAAGTGATTACTGACTGTGGCAGAATATGAGAAAAAGAACAAGAAGAACCTTTTCAAGGAGAATGAACAATAAAAGATCAGGAATTAAGAAGACAGATGATAATGATTAAATTCTTTGCGTAACAAAATCGACTGAGGCGCTGGAAGTAGTTCCACAAGCGAGAAGTGCGAGAAAAGAAAGTTTTAACATAGAACTTACTCTTACATTTAACCATTTCAATTGTAAACGGACGTGAGATTGTGGCAAACCTAGTACTGCGTTTAAATTCATAAAGTCTAGAGGAAAGTTCACCAGAACAATTACCATGAAAGTGATAACAGAAAAGGCAGAGGGAGGCTACGTTATTCGGTTAATTTTTGTCTCTTACCATTCTATGTTTTCTGATTCTAAGCAGTAGTGTCTATAAAACTTCTCCGTTACGCACATGCTACGTCACTTGTATTCTCAGCATCCTCCTGTAGAAGAACATCTTTCATGCCACAAGTTGCCTTTTCATTGCAAAAATTTTAAAAAATAATTGCCACAGAGGAAGATTGATATGATATAGTACAGTCATGGGAAAACTGCGGCCCGTGGACCACGTGTGGCCCGTTTGGCATTCTGAATGGTACGCCTAATTTCATGAGGAAAATAACATTATTAAAATGTTGTTTGTTTTTTTCTTTCGTTCTCACTTGTTCCCTGATGCATAGCCACATCTAGAAACAAAGATTAAGTACAACGTGTCTTGAATTTTGTAACACTTCCTGGAAGGTAACGTTGTCAGCATTTTAAACAATTGTCGATTTTCACTAAAAAAAAGACCATAAGTGTAAAGACCTTTTGCTTCAGAAACTGAAGACGTTAATGATTATTATTAATTATTTATCTCTAGAGAATAAATATACTTCTTTTAAAACGTTTTTTCATCGTCAAATGAATAAATTAGCAACAAATCACACACAGCTGTGTGTGATAATCACTCTGTCATCAGTGATAATATTATATCGGGATTTCTTTTTTATATACAAGGAATCTTTCCTCTAAAGAAAAAAAAAACTTTTCTCCATTTCTAAGGCAGATGCTTATGCGCATGCTCTTTGGTTAGGAAAATGGCTGCCGTATCTGTAATGAAATAAATGTTTTAGTAGTGCAGTACGTTTTATGATGAATTATTCTTCATGCGGTCCAACTTTTTCTAGAATTTTTAGAATACGGTCCATTAAAACATATCCTACCAAACATCTCTACTTACATATGATACATAGATGACGTCCTCTTATTATATTCTCAAGATACAAAACTATTAGACATAATAATAAAACCTAGTAATGTCTAAAATACCACTTATTTCTCACACGAATTTGAAATAAACACTTCTCTACTTTTCCTCGCCATCGTATTAATACATAACAATAAGAAAAACGACCTAATAAATTTTTATTTCCACCACAACCAAAGAATACAATCTAGACTAATCATAGGATTCTACCTCAGAGCCCTTAGGATATGTATCCCGGAATACCTAAATGAAAAGAAATAATATATTACGAAATCATTCACTATCCACATCATTTCATCCTAAACACTACAAAACGAGCATACAAAATCCACAGAGTCAAAACACCAGATACCACTAAATCACTCCTAGCAAAGATTACACAAAATTCATAATCTTACCCTCCAATAATCTTTCTACTGGACTCGCAAGTAAATTAATCATCTCTAATACTAGGATCATTAAAATCACCTCCAAGACAAACGGAGATATAATTAGGAAGAAATATGAACCAAACACCAATACAAATTCTAGGATTTATCAAATTAATTGTTCACAATACAAAGAATATTTATGTCTGGGAAACATCACGTACGCTTATTTAGAGTAATGTCCATTGCAGACAATGGCCGTAGGATAACTAATCGACAGTCGAGACAATAGTTTCTGGGCGTGATAAAAATCTGATGCAATCATGGATGACGCAATATTTTACAAGCCAAACAAATTTCATCATACACCTTGAAAATAAATTCATATTACTGCACACCACTGCAAATGACCTAAACCGAGGAAAAGATAGAAATCGATTGCACACTGTCATTTCTTTTAGTCTAGAAAACTGACTGTATGATGAAAGAAAAGCAACTTAAGCGGTTGTTTCAATTAATTTGCACTAGGTATATATATATATATATATATATATATATATATATATATATATATATATATATATGTTACATTGGAACATGCAAGTTACCACCACTGTTAAACGCCTGGCGAGACGTCTTTTGAAATGTCGAAACAAATATGCATTTTTGTCGTGGTAACTTGCATGTTCCAATGTAACAGTTTACAATAAATATTTATTGCTCTACTTCTTGTATTGAGCACTTTTTTAAAATTAATGTTATGAACGTTTGAATTTATATTCTTTTCGTTCTTTTACATTTGTATATATATATATATATATATATAAAGAAATAATCATACATAGAATCAATCAGCAATATTAATGCGATTAATGACGAAATCACTTCGCTAGTAGAACATGTATGATTATTTCTTTTTATATAAAATATATGCTGCCTAATTTAATATGTTTATAAAAACAATTGATCTGCAGTACGAAATTCCTGAGAAAAAACTACTAAGACATATCACTATATTAATTGAACTATATACTTAGTTCATGTCATGTTAATTGAAAAACACTTGTAAAAAAAGAATTCGTGGATTTACCATATTACAAAATTCATATAAAAATTCTCACTTGAAATTTTGAACTTTAGCTTTGCGAATCACACGTTCCGAAATTGTACAACCGTCAATAAATAGCACACTCTTAAAAAACATTTTTCGGTCTAAAAACAATTATTTCGACTTCAAGTTTTAACTTTAAAGTTAAAAAAATTCAGCCGGATGATGGAGACATGGATCTTCGAACGTACTTGCTTAACTTAAAAAAAATATACACTAGAAAAATCTGGCAACAGATTTTTAAATGAGGATCCCATCATTCAATGGATTAACAGTATTTTAATACAGTTCAATGGATTAACAGTATTTTAATTTTTAGTATGTTCTACTAGCGAAGTGATTTCGCCATTAATCGCGTTAATATTGCTGATTAATTCTATGATTATTTCTTTATATATAAAATATATGCTGCCTAATATATATATATATATATATTCAGAGTAGTCGGGCTAAATTGGCTAAGTTTAATGTTTTTATTTTTTCAAATTAGTTTTGAATATTTATAAATTGTGAACGGTATTGTGAAACCTAATCACTACAGTTTTAGATGTGTATTTTCTGTTGCAACGTTCACCAACATGGAAGCCACCTGAATATTGAAAAAGATAACCTGCATTATGAGTATTCGTGCCGGGCACCAAAAGGTCGCGCAATCATGCCAGTTGTTCAATGCTCTTTGAACACCATGACAGCAATAAGACGTGAAATGGGAAGCTGCAACGTAGACTACGAGGCCTTGGCTTGTCGGAAAGACCACAGCCGATGTTCTGATTGTATCCATACACCAGAATTTATTCAACAACTGCAGGCCAAAGTGATGAAAGACGCGGGCAATGTGGACTTTGGTGCGAGAAAAGGATGTTGCAATTTCAGACTTGTGGCTGACTTTGAATGAGGAACTCCGTTAACAGTCATGCCATAGGTGTAAAGATCAACTTCTTACAGAAAAGGCTGGAGAAAAGCGTTTGACAAAGGCAAAGAAACTTATAAACAAGGTGAAACATCCTGTTGAACCAATGACAATCTGCTTCTTCTCTGATGACAAGAATGTTTGTCATGAGCAGTTGCATAACAGCCAGAACAACAGATGGCTTGCCTACAATCCATATGACGTTTTCATGCCATGAAAACCAAGTTTTCCCAAATAGTGATGGTTTAGGGTGTGTCTCCAGTAAGAGTGATATCATGCCACCTAACGTTTTTGAACAGTGTTCCCAGCTCAATTCAGATGTCTTAGTGGAGTTGCTGAACACCGTGATCAAGCCATGGTTGTAGAGTGTGGCTGTTGGGAAACCATGTGTGTGGCAGCAAGATTCAGTGCCCAGTCGAACCTCCAGGAAGAATCAGAAGTAGATGTCAGGTAATATTTACGTCTAGCTCCCTTTACT